>PVKE010000236.1:21761-101280 GCA_004027555.1 Craseonycteris thonglongyai | reverse complement strand
AAATGAAAAAATAGAAAAGCATGACTCCATCAAAATCAAAAGCTTATAAGCATCAAAGGACACTATCAATGAAATAAAAAGACAAACCACAGAATGGGAGAAAATATTTGCAAGTCATATTATCTAATAAGGGACTGATATCTAGAAAATATAGAGAATTTGTACGGTAAAACTCAACAACGAAAGAACAAAAACCTGACTTAAAAATGCGCAAAGGACTTGAACTAACATTTCTCTAAAGAAAATAGGGAAATACAAATCAAAATCACAATGAGACAACACTTCACACGAAGTAGGCTCTGTAGCAGGCAGGCTAGGGCCCAAATCCCAGCTCTACTATTTCTAAGCTGGGCAGTTTGGGGCAGATGGTCTTATGGTCCCATGTGCCCACTTCCTCACCTATAATACAGCAGATAAGGCAGCATCTACCTCAGGACTGCAGTGGGTTACTGAGAAAGTATGGTATGTACTTGGCCCAGCTGGCCTATGGGAAGACTGTGACATTATTCTCACCTTACTGTGGTCTTTCCCGCTCTACACATCAGCTGGCTTCGCCTCCTTTGAATGTGCCCAGAATGTGATACCTTACTCAGAGAAGGCAGCCCTGCCTTTCCTGGGGTAATAAGCAGAGCCACATGCTGTCTGACAGACAGCTTTCCACTCCATGGACCCCAAACAAAGGCTTCCATTAAGGACTCTATGTACTCTCAGTGCTCATGAAGCATCCCCAACCCCCTACCCAAGACAAGGAAGGCCTCAGCAAATGGAGAGGAACTACCTACCTTGATAATAACACGTTGGTCTGACTGGTCCTCCAGGATGCTGTCAGTGGGATAGGACTCAATCTGCTGTCTGATGGCAGAGGCGATGGCTGGCACAAATGTCAGTGGGTTCAAATCCAGGTCGTCACAGAGGATTTCCGAAAACATCTCAGGGGTCATGAGCTTCTCTGAAATCAGGAGAGCAGGGATCACTGACTGATTGTAAGGCCTAATCTCACTGAGCTTGACCCTGACTTCCCCTAACACCTTCCTCCTCTGCCAAACCTCTTGAATGAAGATGAAGATAACAGGGGAGCTGAAGGCAGTCCTGGTCATCATTACACGTGTGTCCTCCTCCACACCCCTAGTGGTGGTCAAGGCCCAATACCAGGTTCTCCCCACTCCCAGAACTACACCACTCAATTAGTTCTAACCACTGAGGTATTTAGGGGAGGGGAAGCAAAGGCACTTCAGAGCTGATGTCCATACTCTCCTCTCCTCTTCTAACCTAGGCAACCAGGGCAGCCCACGTGAAGACACAGGGAGAACAGCCATCACACCACGGAGAGAGGCCTCTAATGAACACAATGCTGATCTCAGACTTCTAGTCTCCAGAACTGGAAGTAAATTTCTGTCCCAATGTGTGGGACTTTGTTATGACAGCACTAGCAAACTAACATAGGTTCCTTCCAGATAAGCCACTTTGAGGCCTGTGTCCCACTGGAGAACTGAGCAGTTGTACATCTATCTACTATTTCCTCACCAGTAGAAAAATCTCTGCGAGATAACATTAGGCTGCTAATGACTGTTTACAGACCTCTCAGTTTCTGACTATAGACAGCACACACACTCAACAAGGTGACAAATATGGAGGTATGTCTAGATCCTGGATCTTAAAAACATAACCACACCAGGTGTAAGCTCACAGGGACTATCTGTGACTGGCCAGACTAGAGCCAGATACTGCGATCAAATGTTTTCTCTCAGTTCTGCCCTGTTCTCATAACCCAAACCTTAATGACTACACACTACTCTACGATGAGCCACAGACAAGAGAAAAACAAGAATGAATTTCCTCATGAGCATATAGTATGATTCCATTATCAAGAACCAAGTCCGTGTAATAGACAACCATCCCATTTCCTCACTAGCCAGAAGGGCTACAGACCAGCCATCCTAATAGCCCCAACAGGACAGACCCCAGACACTCAGTCAACCTATGTTCAATAACTCGTATAGCAAGCAAGTGTAGTTTATTTTGAAGGGAGTTAAAAAGCTCGGGCTAAGCATACTATGAGTATACTGTCCACTGCATTTTTAAAAATTAACCTTTTTAGTCTGTAGTAATTGTAGATTCTCATGCCCACCTTTAAAGTTATTTGAAATTCAAATTAGGGCATGCTGGGATGGCTCAGTGGGTTGAGCGCTCATCTTGCAGACCCGGGGTCCAAGGATCGAATCCCAGCCCCAGGTTGTGCAGACCCATGTACTGAACTGGGGTGTGCTTCCAATTCGATTCTCACCAGGGCGAGCTTCCCATGTGGGAGACCCCTGATGCTGTTGCTGCACTGCACAGCCTCATGCCTGCCTGTGGAGTGAAACTATGCAGAAAACTAATGACGTGCAGCTGTGGAGATTGCTCTGGGCCCTCCCCCTTCTCTCTGTCTCTGTCTTTCTCTCTCTCTGTCAAAAACAATAATAAATATTAAAAAAAGAAATTTAAATTAGTATGTTGAATATGACTTTAAAAATACAGCAAATCAATAGCAATTCTGAACGTTCTCTCAACTACCATGCCAAGGGTGTGGTCTTCTAACGAGAAGAATCACAGCTCTTAGACATCCTGAATATCACTCTGGACTGAGGAACTGTTCACAGAAAAACACTATTTTAGTCCCCCAGTGTTCGTATTAAATTATATTTAGTTGTTGTATGAGTATTATGAGGAACAGCCTGGAAAAACCCACAGTGGAATTCACAGATGCTGGTCTTCACTACATTATACTATGTCCTCTTCATGAGGGCTGTAGGAAGAGGTTCTCTTGAATTTAAGTATTATGTGTGATTTTGATGCTTCTGAGCAACCAGCCACTCCCAATCTTGACCACACTGAAAACTGTAGAACCAATCACCGTATCTCTCTCTGCCTGGTTCTAAGAGACTGAGTCACGCCATCTCCTAACAGTGGATGTCTGTTGAATTATAAGTATGAACCAGAACACTAGATTCATTTTATACCTCCTAGTTTCATTTTCCCCTTTGTCCAGTTTTCCCTAAACACTCCTTTTTCATTTGCTTTATTATTTTACACCAAGCATCCTTAATAATCTGCTTTATATCCCTTCTGAAACAGGGTGGAGTGGAGGTATAAATAAATAGGAGCTTTCTATGTGTTGGTGAAAGAAAAGTGACACAACAATACACATACTGATTCAATATGAATGAAGTGCCTACATTTGGCCAGGTTCTATACTAAGGGGCTTCAACAACGAAAGAACAAAAACCTGACTTAAAAATGCGCAAAGGACTTGAACTAACATTTCTCTAAAGAAAATAGGGAAATACAAATCAAAATCACAATGAGACAACACTTCACACTATAAGTGCTATAAGCAAAACAGCAACAAAAAACAAAGTCCCTAACCTTAAGAGGTTGAAATGGAGAGGGAGAGAGATGAATTAATAAATAACTAATGCAGGCCAGCTGCAGTAAGTGGGAAATGGTATGACAGGTGATGTAAAGCACTGGCAGTTGCCTGGCACCTATGAGTTAACTTGTCCCCATGCTGGGACATCGACAATGCACTGCACCTGCCCCCATCTACACTCACTACAACATCCTGGAACTCTTCACTGATGTCTCCCCTCACCCACATGTCCTCTTGGCCACATCATCCCTTTGCCAATATCATCTCTCACCAGCTAGCCTGTGGGCTCAGAAAATAGGCACCTCAGCTCTCAGGCTTTGTTCCCAGGGCTAGGCAGAGGGACCTTGGACTCAGGCCCAGCATGCCAATTGCCAGGGGATGACCAAAGGAAGTAGCCTAATCCTTCCAGAAAGCTCAAGGCGACTGGGTATCAACAACCACACACATTCCTCCGAGGAAATCCCCTTTGGGAGAAAAATGTTATAAGCCAATATGTTATCATGGGAACATCTAATAGCAGGGGGAATTTTAGCAATCTAGGGAACCACAACTCAACAGAAAATTCTACACCAATTTTGAAGAACAAAGAAACCAAGAAGATACTTACCAAGTAAGTATAAAATTATACTTGGCACAATAATTACAACTATGTTAAGAATGTTTGTATACGAAAATGAACAAAAAGAAAAATGCAAAACTGAAACGGTTAGGGTGGTGATATTCTGGTGAGTAAACTTTTTATTCATTTAAAAATAATATTCACTGTTGTTGTTTTTTTACCCCAATATAAATATGTTTGTTGTAAAAAGTCTGAAAAATTCATGAAAAAATGAAGAAAATAGATAGATATGTAAGGAGGATTACACAATCATTCCCAGATGTAATAAGGACTTTAAATGCTCTACTGAACATCTCCTCCTACCCTTTCTCTTCCACATTTGCACAGAAAATTGTATTTGAACTGTGAGAGCCAACAAAGAGCAGGAAGAGCTGGGATCTGACCAAGGCCTTGAAGAGTGAGGAAGCAAAGATGAATAGAGGGTGAGAGCAGGCTTCCCAGCCAAGGGAATGAGGCACAAGCGTGCACATGAAGCATCGACAACAGCAGGGTGGACAAGGCTGAAGGGGAGATGTGTGAAAAGGCCAGGTGGCAACATCAAGGTCATCATCAAGCTCTGTGGACTGGTAGCCTGCATGCCAGGCCCTTGAACTACCCACACTCACGGTGGGGAAGGAACCCAACGCTCATGTGCCTAGCCCACAACGAACAGTGGCAAAACAGTATTTGAACCCAGACGCCCCATCTTCTAAATCTATGCCACAATGCTCTGAATGTTGTGTTCGGAATCCAGAACCTGCCTGATGGTAAGAGGGCAGGAAAGGGGGAGTGTTCACACAACAGACGGTCTGGGCTGTGCAGAGTCCCACATACCATTCATGTTCCAGGTAAAGGCATCCCTCAGCTTCTGCCCATCAATCTCCATGTCCAGCCGGATGGGGACCAGCACCTCAGGCTGGGATGCATTCTCATGGATCACTGCAGGGTCATGATCATCAAAGCTGGAAGTGAAGTGGCAGCAAAGTCATCAAGGAGTACAGGGCCTCCCTCTCCGCACCACTGGTCACTGTAAACCTGGTCCGGGGGAAAGCCCACTTATTATGGGGGGTCAGTGGGGAACTTGACAACTAAGGGCTGAGTCAGCAGAGATGAGGCCAGCAGGGATCCCAAGCCACAGGGACAGTGCTCCACACTTCATGGACACACAAGAAAGGGAAAGAAAGCTGCTGAACTGGGTAGTGGGACAAGACCTAGACATACTCTGAAGGGAGGGAAATTTAAGCCCTTTTAAAGCAGGCAGGATTTTCACAGAAAGTTGTAGGAAAGGAATTTCCAAAAGAGGAAATACTTGAGCAGAGGCCAATAAGTTGGGAGAACGGAAAAGCTGCTAGGGCAGCAGCAGCCAGAGCACTGAAGATGCAGTGCAGATTAGGTGGAGGAGCAGCATGGGGGATGCTGAGAAGCTACAGGGTCAAGGTGCCAACAGTTCGCCATCTCAGGTTGTGGAATCGGTCTCTGCCCTGAGGGAGCCCCAGGAGAACCCTAAGCAAGGGCTTTACATGGTCATATCTATTAGGGAGACAAAGAAGAAAGAGATGGGGAGATTTTGGAGTAGGGAAAACCTAAGGGCGTCTGAGGAACATGGAGAGGGCTAAGAATTGCTCTCAGAGGTTGGGGCACAGATAACAAATAAATGAAAGCATACCGCATGCCAGACATGAATGTCCTGGGAAACACAAACAAGGAAAGGGGCAGGAGTGGCCATTCTAAAGGGGGAAGGCAGCCCTGAGAAAGTGACATTCCAATAGACATGGGAAGGAAGAAAAAGAAGGAAGGGAGAAATGGAGGAGGAAAGAAAGGGAGGGAGCCATGCAGATACTGGTGGGAGTGGGAGATTGAAAAATGCCCCCCAAAAGAACTAGGACCTAATCCTTGGAACCTGTGACCATTACCTTACATGATGAGTTGGTGGGGAGAGCAAGGGGATACTTTGCAGATGCGATTAAGAATCTTGAGAGATTATCCAAGTAGGCCCTAAATTACATCATGTGTCCTTATAAGAGAGAGATGGGGAGATTTCGCATACACAGAGAAGGCCATGTGATCATGGAGACAGACTGATGATGTAGCCACAAGCCAAGGAATGCTAGCAGCCACCAGAAACTAGAAAAGACAGAATAGATTCTCTCCCCTGGAGCATCCAGAGGCAGTATGGCCCAGCCAACACCTTGATTCTGGCTCAATAAAACTCCTGGCCTCCAAAACTATGAGAGAATAAATCTGTGTTGTATTAAACCACCCAGTTTGTTGTATTTGTTCCAGCAGCCAAACTAACACAGCAGGAGTCATATGGATGGCATTTGAAACCATGAGAAAAGGTCCAAGGACTATACCCCCAGGAGCTCTATTCAAAGTACTGGGGAAATGAGGAGACAGCGGTGAAAGTAAAAGCGACAAAGCTGGAGCCAGAAACAGGCGTCCTGGAAGCCAAGGGAAATTTCATGGAGCAGTGTAGCATTTTGGGGAACACAGGTCAAAGCAGAGTCTTTTTCTGGGGAAGAGGAGACTAAAACACATTCGAAGACTGAGGCACAATCAGTGGAGAAGGCAAAGCGCAGTCACCAGAGAGGGAAGGTTCTCTTCTTGTCCCGGCCCATGCGGTTCCTATTGATGGTTGTGGAGCACGGCACAGCATCCAGATGGTGGGAACTATTGGGCAGGGTAGGCACCCATTGGCTGTTCCTCTTGGCTTTCTGTTCCCTGGGAAGACATGGGAAATTTCTCCACTAAGTCTATGAGCCCAGCACCACCCACCAGGCATCAAGTCGTGGTCAGTGGGCACCAACTATGCCTCTGCTAAGCTCCAGGCCCCAGTGGGAACCTCTGAACACCCAACTCGGCAGGTGTCTACTTCCTAGGCTCCAACCAGCACCCACTCAGAGGAACCCAAGTTAGGAGAAGGGTGCAAAGGGGCCCCAGACATGGCAGAGAAGCCCCCAGTCCAGGGTACAAGCCATAATGTAACAAACTATGTGCTGGGTATGGCTCCATGGAAACACTGTCCCTTCTGTGAGGGAGGGGCACAAGGAGGCTTCCCAAAGGAGTAAAACCTTAAACAAACACTTAAGCGTTCACTGGAGTTGGGGGCTGGGAGATAAGGCATTTCAGGGAACATGGACAGCACAGAGAAGGCAGCAGGTTTCAGGTTCAGCTAGGGCTGGACACATGGGACACAGAGAGGTCCCAATTACAGGGGCTGGCAGCCCCTGAGAAACTGACTACACTCAGCAGGTGTCTGGGAGTCCCCAGGGGTTTGAAATAGAGACATGATAAGACTCCTATCTTAGACATGCAGGCCAGCCTGAAATGGCCTAAGCAACACTGCTGGCCTCTAGGCTTCCAGATCAGTAGAGGTGAGAAGATGCGGTATTAGTAAAATATTTTTGAGAAAGTGATGCTCAAAGTAATTTCATATCCTATGACTCATAAAAGGCTTGCTCTTCTCTGAATTACAGGTTGCTTTTACTACTAGGAAAAATACCAAAAACAATTTTATATTTTAACCATATATATTTTTATTTTTATATTTTTTGAACTGAACTGGGGGCCTCACCACATTCGGGATGCACATCCCAGTTCAGCATGTGGGTCCGCCTGGGCCGGAGCCGGGATTCGATCCTCGGTCCTTGGGGCTTCAAAGCGAGCACGTAACCTGCTGAGCCATCCCGGCTTTCCCCAATTTTATATTTTAAACTGAGGCTCCGTTGCTGGATTTGCCAGATGAAAGCAGGTTCCCACCTCAGTGTATGTGTGTGTTCCTTTATCATCCTTGGGACTGCCTTCCCCAGTGAGACTACGAGCAAAATGAGGGCAGCGATGGTGTGTGACTGACCTATATAATCACCTACACCAGTGGTCAGCAAACTGCGGCTCGAGCCTCACCGTATCACTGACCTACACCGTATCTTCTTCAATAACTATTTACAACAGTTCAGAGAATGTGACAAGCACTGGATTTCTTGCTGCTTAGCCAGTGCCCTTTTAGGACCACCAGGAGGTGTAGCTGGCAGCCATTCCCTTTCTTATGACCTGCCCGGGCCTTTAATGCTTTTCTTTTCTAAAGCTGGAGACATTTGCACCTCAGATACTGAGGCCCGGGAGCACCCCTTAATTGAGGGCAGGTCAGGGAGGATTCACAGCACCAAATTTGGCCATCATTTCATCAAGTCTTTTGTACCAAGGTCTTGCTTGGATCTATGACTGTCCTTCACCTTGTATCAGAGACCTGGGAAAACAGAGAACATGAAACTAATCTGGGTAGGGCTTAGAGCTGGGACAGCAAGACGGAGGTCCCCACCATAGCCTATCTGGGCTGGTGGTTTCTAATCCTGGCCACAGACTCAAAGCACAAAACTTTAAGTGGTACTTTCCTGAGCCTCATCCAGATCAAGCAACTCCTGTCTCAGGCGAGAGCCTGGGACTATGGATTCTTTACAGTGTCCATGGGTGATGGCAGTGTGCTAGGCCTATACTTGGGAACCAAAGGTCTAGCCCACCAACTGTTTTCTGAGCCTACTATAGCCTATGCTGAGGTTTCTCTTCCCCCAAATCCTGCCCTAACTCAGTAGCAATCTGGTTCAATTCTAGGCTGCCTGGCCAACAACCCCTCCTCCTGTCTGATAGATGTCACCAAGTAGACAACGCAAGTTGTCTCAAACACAGTAAGCGTGAATACAGGCCATACACAAAATCTGAGAATCTGAGTCATGTAATTCAATCCTCTCCCACTGACAGGACATCTGTCTAAGAGGGGACAGCCAGCCTTTGCTGGACCTGCCCAGTGAGGGGGAGGGGAGGTGCCAGTCCTCCTGTGGGGCTGACTGAGCAGTGGGAAGGCACTTCCTGAGCATAAAGCCCATGGAAGGGGTTCCCTATAACTTTTACTCCCCCAACCTCTCCTGTAGTTTTGACCTCTGGGGTAACAAGACTCTACTCCTCCCTCAGCTGTTCCTCATATGACACCATCATTAAGAAAGTGTTTATTGCCCCATAAAAGTTTCCCAGATGACATGTGCAGACTTGAAAGTCCCGTCCATATGTACCTAATTTTCTTCTGCCACTTCCCTAGGAAAGTCTAGCCATCCTTATGTTTTTACCACATCTCTGGGGAAAAGAAGAAATCTGTAGAGGACACATCTATGATGCTGGCCAGGCTGAATCTGCACCACCTTTTTCAGGGTGAGGGGTAGATTATATAAGCAATCCAATAGTAAAGTTGAGAGAATATCTGAAATAATTTTTTATAACCACACCACTAGAATAACCCTCTCCATCCCCCTTAAGTAGACTGAGCAGATGTCCTGTTTTAAAAGGGACAGAACGGAATTGTCCTGTTTCAAACAGGAGTCTGGTCAGCCTACCCTAAGGGTTCCCATGGTTTTGTGCATATAAATGCATGTACTCTTGAGAACTAAATGTGTAATGTAAGTATTCTCCATGTCTCACTCATGTGAACCATGTTTTCAGTTGCTAAAGAGTCTCCTTACAACATAAAGGGTTACATCCTAGTCCATTCCAATTGGTGGCATCTTTGCTCACTCAGCCTCTCCCTAAAGCTGGACACCAAGTGTCTCCATATTTTCCATTATTATTCACAGTGCTCCCAAGGGCACCTCTGCACATATTACGGTTTTTGTTGTTGGTGGTGTTCTTTTAAATTATTTCTCTAGGCCAAATTTCCAGGGGTAAAATTACCGGTAACGGGCCAGAGAACAAAAAAATGTTTGATGTCATAAGGCTTGTAGTATTTGTGAGTACACCTGTCATACCTTCCCTAATTCTTTATGTTGCTATTTATTTTTTTACTTTGAATTTTTTTAATTACGCATGAGGACTAACATCATTCTCTGTGTTTGTTTATTTTCTGTACTTCTGATGTGGACCACCCTTTACCTAGTTATCTACTGGGGTATTCAAGTTTTTCTTATAAAACTGAATGAATATTCTTTCTACAATATAACGTTCCAGTCACTTGGTTGTTTGTTACTATAAACACTCTTTCAAAGGTTCTAAATTTATACATAAAAATCTATTGTTTGTTTCTTTTGTGACTTTATCGGAGCCACTAATTTTTATGACAGATTAGTCACACTTTCAAAGCATTCCTAACCACTTTCCAGAATTCAAGACTTGGCTTACATTTCTTAGAAATTCCAAAGATACAGAAGAAACTTAGAAACCCTGACTAAGACAATTTGTAAGCACAGTGGATAAAGTGTTGAAAAGTATTTGTTTGACTTAACCACAAGCTCTGGAGTATGAGAAAAATACCCATGGGTGTCCCAAGAGCTCATCCTGGCCAGGGTGCATTACCTGAGGTAGGTGGGGGGCTCTGTGCTGATGGACACGGCCTTGTACTTCTCATCATTGCCATCTAGAATCTCTTCCACCTCTGAAGCTTTTAACAGAGTCACACTGGTTGCCAACGTCGTGTATCCATGATCTGTAACCAGAGATGCCATTGCAGTCACCCTGCTGGGGGAGCAGTGAGCAGCAACAGCCAGTAGATGCAGCATATCAAAGTCCTCACATGCAGGAGGTGAGAGAAGCAGGTGTCAACCTTACTACTGCTGAATGCTGGCCTCTTCCAAAAGGGCAATCTGGACTGAGCACTTTATTTAGAGGTCCTACTGGGTAAACACTCCCTGAGGATGTCCTTGGATTAATTTGTCCCAGGAGCACTGGCTCTGGACAAAGAGGAAGTGCACAGGGCAGCAGCAGCAGCTACAGCACAGCAATGCCAATGGGGCCTCTTAGGAGAAAAGGAAGGCTCCAGAGTGATACCACCAGTGGGAAGAGGTTTGACACCACTGCAATTCACAACACAAAGCAAAGTGGACAGATGGAATGAAAGACGAAAAATACTTTCTTTTAAAACAAGAGCCCAGAGTTGGAAAAAGCTGCTTCACACTGAACATGAACTCCTGGCCC
Source organism: Craseonycteris thonglongyai (assembly GCA_004027555.1). Lineage (NCBI taxonomy): Eukaryota > Metazoa > Chordata > Mammalia > Chiroptera > Craseonycteridae > Craseonycteris > Craseonycteris thonglongyai. The sequence goes on along the minus strand of PVKE010000236.1, from coordinate 90,322 downwards.
TGTGCCAGTCAACACATAATATCTGGGAAACAGGACAGATTCTAGACAAATTGACCCATAGCTCTTCTAGGAAACCTCAGTCAGGAGCTGGCTACCTATCTGTGGGACCAGCCTCGCTTCTCCTGGAGAAACAAATCAGTTACGTAGTTACATAGGAGTTGTCTCCAAAGCACAAGGCGGAAGAGTCACTGAAACATCATTTGAAGCTTGCAGAGGGAAAGCAAAGCTGAGGACTCGCTGTGTCAATGACTGGTGCTCCACTGGGGGGCAGAGAGAAGATAAAAGACTTTTTAAAGCAAGTGAGTGGAAATGTTATAGCAGCAGATAAAAAAGCAGCTCTGGCTCCTGCATTAAAAGAACCACTACTTTGTCCATAGTGAACAAGACCACAGTAGCACCTATAGACACAATCAAACAGGACAGGACTGCGAAGCACACATTTGTGCGTGTGCGCACACACACACACAGGGCTTCAGGGCGAGTCTTCACCCAGGCCCCAGGCAGCTCTCTACAAGGCGCTATTGCCAAGTGGGAAGCAGCTTCACCACCTGCCAAACATTGTGCTCTGTCCAAACCCAAATGGACCATGAGACTTTCCTGATAGAGCCTCAAGAGTATCGAGAGCATCCTTTCGCCCTGCACAGAGCTGCCACAGTTAAAGCATGCTAGTGTTGCTACTGTCACTAATGTCAGATGGTTCACTTAACAAGCCCAGGCACACCTCAGGCACGACGAGCAGGGACATGCACATGAGCTCTAGCACACTGTCTGCCAGAATGAAGTGCTATGGGATGGATGTGCTCTGGGAAGCGAAGCGGTGAAAGCCCCAGAGGGGAGTGGGAGCAACAGCCACCACGCACCACTCGGGCTGTATGGAGGGTGACTATGGCAATATGCCACAGCAGATGGCAGAGCATCACAGCATTCCTAAAACGTTTTGAGACCAACATGTCTTCACAGCACCTGCTATTGTCCCAGCTCCACCCCCCACCCTGCCTTCACGCACCCCTTGGCTCTGTTGAAAATACCTGACAAAGGACCACCATTGGCTACTTGAAACCACCTTCATGCCTGAGCTGCATACGTGCCCCGCCCTTAGGATGCTCCTGCCACACTAAGGTCAGGGCTGCAGTGAAGACACTCTGGAGTGAAAACGTTTTATTTTCATGACATAAGCGAGTGTTTTTGAAACAGGTTTACAAACCCTCGTGAAGACGCACCCTTAGTGTTAGGTTTTGTTTTTTTACCATGTGAAGATGCAACTATTTTCTTCCTCTCTTCCACAGTGGCTAGTCGCCTCCAGAGTGAGGGGTATCTCTTGTACAGAGAACCTCGGAACATACGGAGGTAGTTTCCCACCTATGAGTAAAGCAAGAAGGCTCATTATGAGGGTCTCATCTCCACACAAAAGGGAAGGGTCCTGGTGCAGAGGCTCCGCTGGATCAGGTGATAGACAAACAAGCTTTGAGTTGGCCATCAGGCATCAGGCTTTCAGCAGCGATAAAACATTCTGCTGACATCAAGGGTTTAATAGCAGTGAACATCTGGTCTGCATCTGTCCTTCTAGGCAGGAGCATAACATCCGCATCCTGATGACAGAACCAAGGTTCAAGAAGGCCCCCAGAGCTCACCAAGAAGCCCCCAGAGCTCACTGAGAAGCTTGTGGTGATTTTGATTTTGGGCTCAGGATCTCTGGCACGTTCCAGAAATGTCAGGCCTCTTTGACTTTCTTTTATCTTAAAAACCAGACTTTGATATTTTTACGATGTAATAAACACCAAAAAGGTCTTTTAATTTTAGACAGATGCAGGGTAATTTCCCCCTATGGCCCTGTTGCTTTGTTTAGTAACAAAATTCAAACCAGGGATACCAAAGGAATTTTCCAGAGTTTAAAAAGCACTAATCAGCAATCACCATTGCTATATAAATCTTTTTACTTCTCCAAACAATAGCTTCAGTTTGCTTGTACCAAATACTCAAAGTACGACTTCCTTAATGAAAATAAAAAATCTAGCCCTAAAGTTTTTATAAAGAAATTCCATTGTCTGAGTTTTCCAAAATGATCACATGAATCACATGGCAGGGGACAGCCACTGGACTGGGTGCCAGGTGCTGGCTACACCTGTGATCAGGAATCATTCCCTCTTTCTGGGTCTCCTTACTCAGTTAATCTGTCAAATGTCCAGCAACTCTTAAGATCACCCCACGAAGAACCACTTCTATTATTTTCCCATTTACCTACCCAGCACAGTATATTTATTAAATAAAAATATTTCCCCCTTTTTGATGAATCAAAGATTTCTATGATTGACAACCAGACTGCTGAACAGCACGAGAGAAGGTGACCATAGTGAGTCACTTGTACTCCCCACAGTAGGCACAGACTCCTGTGCATTATTTGGCTTGAGTGTCATTACCATCCAAGGATAAATGTATAGTTTCCATTAGGTTTTTGAAAAGACATTGACAATTATGTCCCCCACTACTACCTTGCAGGTCCTGTAGAGCTCCAGGACTCCTAGACCCTTCCCAAGGGCCCTTCAGAACACAGGAGACCAGGGTTGGACTTCCTGGGTTTTCCCTAAACCAGCTTTTGCCTGAAATGAAGGTGTGGACTTGGGGATATCCTAGGGTCCTTGCAGGTCTGACTCTGGCTTGGTGAATACAGCTGCCTGCAGATGGCGGGAGAACAGTGACACACAATGCAACTGCAGATGCTTTCCCAAAGCCACTCATGGCACTGGGCATGATGCTATGGATGGCCCACCTCTCTGAATAAACTACTGGATATCATCAATAGACAGCATTCTGATCTTGAATCTTTCCCAGACCTTAAAAGGTCTGACAACTGTTAAGCCAGGCTCCAGAAAGCAAATCTCTCCCTTCTCCCATCTGGATCTCTGGACAATGTTCTCACTCAACAGGGCTGAAAGAGAAGACTGCAGTTAACTTAATAGAAGATAAAATATGTTACAGAGAAGATCTTAGAGTAAGGTGACCAGATTTTAACATTGGTAAAGCGGGACACCATTGACCAGGGGGAGGGGGCTCTTGATTAAAAATTTGGTCTATCTCCCACTGTTCCCTAGCTTGTCGTGCGCTCTTTCCAAAAATCGGGACTTTTTTAAAATGCCGCGGGACACGGGACAAATTGTTAAAAATCGGGACTGTCCCGCCAAAAGCGGGACGTCTGGTCACCTTATTAGAGGCCATCTAGTCTGAGCACCTCATTTATACACATAGGAAAAGTGATGGGGAGGCACCACAGAGCTGAACCAGACCTCCTGACATTCTTCCCACCTGGCTACATGCTCCTTCTCAGTTTGCTCCACCTTACTTGAAAGCTTGCTTTTCAAGAGTACCACACACTCAGAGTCAAAACCAAACTGACTGCTTTTCTTGCCCATTCGATCAGGTAAAGGTTTCTTTAAGCAACCTGCCCATTACTACATTCTAAAACTCAACTGCCTTTTGTATCCTGCATTTAGGCCGATGAGGACCAATCTGAGCTGTGTCAGATGGACAGGGACTGGATCCATTTCCCCAGCACAGCTAGCTTGAAGAGCAGCATTTACATGATATGAAAAATGTATTGCATTCTGCTTTTTGTTTTATAAAATTGGTGAAAAATGCTAACACTAAAGTTCTGATGCTGACAACAATGGTCTCACAATTCAGTACAACTAGCCAGGAATTAAGTGTTCTGAAAGCCTCAGTGTGACCATCATAAGGCTTAATTTATTCACACTATGTTCAACTGTGAAAAAAAACAACACAAATTATAAAAACAGACATGAAATGTTGGCATCTGATTCTAAAAACTGCTATGAGGAAAGGCAACCCTTGGCATTTTGTAACTAATTTAGCTCTCCAAGATTAGCACCTACTGGTACCTCATTTTACCAGAGATTCTACTGCTTGGTATATGCACATGTGAATTGTATATCCATTGCTTTTTAAAATTATTATTGTTAAATTTATTAGGGTTACATTGGTTAGCAAAAATTACATAGGTTCCAGGTGACCATTACGTGACTCTTAAAAAAGGTATATACAGTATATATACCTTTAGACCAAAACAGGCTGGTTTGAGGCAATCTGGAAAAATGTTTTATACTTAATACAAACTACCATTGAAAGGCCAGTTGTAGGGTTTTCCTAAAGTCAGTGGTCTAGTGGATTCAACAAAGTGCTGTCACTTCTAGTTCAAGATTAAAAGATCTTTGGGATCGTTCCCCTGTTATAATTTCCCCTGTAATAATTCTGTTAGTCCAAGATATGCAAGGTGTCAATTATTTATGAATTGCTGATAGCCCAGGGACTGGGGTCTCATCCACCCAAATGAAATAAAATGGCCTTAGCCACCCCAAAGTAAGCAATCCTCTCCTCCTAACCTATTTCCTCCCTGGTAAACAACGGTTACAGAATCATTGTACCTCCCTGCTAAAGGCAACGAGCACAATGGGGATGAGCCTTCACAAAGCTCCATGTTTACAACCTGGGATTTCAGGATCCCAGATGCAGCAATAGGGGAGGGGGTCGTGAGATTTCCAACGTCTCCCTCCAAAGAGTCGCAGGGACTAACCGAAACACCCCGTTTCTTTGCGTCTGTCTGGAGTTGTACCAATTCAGCGCGAAACCAGTGGCCCTAGCCCTAGAAGCAGGGTGCGTACCGACCACCCCGAAATGGCTAAAGTGAACCCAGAATCTCAGAGGCGCGCGGGGCGGGGCCTCGCGGTCACGCCCTGCTAGGCCACGTCCCGCCCGCCGCGATGAATGGAGACGAGCGTTCCCAGCGCCGAGACCTGCCCTGAGGCTCTCGCGGGGCCAGGGCCTGGGAGGGCGAGGACGCGCCGCGGGCTACCTCGGAGCCGATCATGTAGAACTCGCCATCGTCCTCCAGCTGGAACTTGACGGGCTTCTGCCCGAAGGTCTTGCTCAACGCCATCATCATCATTGCGGCGGTGGAAGTGGGCAGCCGAGGCCGGGCTGCGAAGGACTGGGAGGGCTGAGGCAGGGCCGGGGCGCGCCGAAACGAGTGGAGACCAAGCCGAGAGGCGAAGGACGGCCCGGGCCGGGTGCTTGCGCCGCCGCCAGGTTCCTCAGCAGCCGCAGCGACAACCAGGCCGCCCTCCGTGCGCATGCGCGGGCGTTGACGCTGGCGCGCGCGCTGCCGCCGCCCAAACAAAAGGCCGCGGCGCGTTCCCGGGGGTCCCTTAAAGGCACCTAAACCTGTTTCTCTTTCTCCCAAGCTGCCTCCCAAATCGAGGTACCAAGGAAAACCTCTCAGATAGAAATACGACTCAGGCGGAGTGGCTTTCCCAGTCTCACAGCTGGGGCTGGAACTCAGCCCAGTGGGAGAGGAACAAAGTGAGGTCTGAAGCCTGGGAGGAGGCCAGAAGTACCCGTGCCTCAGTTTCTCCACCTGGAAAACGCAGTACAGCTGAACAAATAAAAAGGCTCCTAGGAACAAATATCCCAATTCTGGGCCCACAGCTGTTCCTGCGGCTGTGGGAATGGGCAGAATGACAACACAAGGTGGTGTTAGCCTGTGCAAAGGCTCCCCTGTTTGGCAGGATTCCAAGGCCCAGGTGGTATTTGATTTGGCCGGTGCATCAGATGTGTTGGAAGGGAGGGAACCTCCTCCATTCCTTAACCCTGTGCTTTGTGTTGACAAGCTGAGCCCTGAGTTGAAAGTCGACAGCCCTGCCCTGTGGCTCTTAGAGCTTGGAGTGAGGACTGACGGTGAAAGCATCGAAGCATCCATGTATCTGGTTGAACAATGCAGTGCACAAATGGCCCACTTCTGACAATTTCCATGTAATACTGATTTCAGCTGTTATAGGTGTTACTATGACAGAGCTACACATGGGGCTGGGTAGCAGGCAAGAGAACAAGAGGAAGGGTCAACTGTGGTAAACATGAGTTTTATTCTGTGTCCTGACAACAGTGGGATAGGGCCTGGAAAGTGGCAAGATCAGATAAAGTGACCACCACTTACTTAGTGGAGGATGATCTGAGGGGGAAGCAGCAGGGAACCAATTACAAAGCCACTACAGGCTCCTAGTGATGAGACAAGATGGAGAAATGGAGCAGGAGGAGCCCTACTAAATATTGTATCCAGCTCCAAAGACCAGAGGCTTGGGAGTGGGTAGGTTGCCACCCTGGCTCCCAAGACAGAGCAGTTGTCAAGCCAGGCCTCCCACTTCCCTGGCCCAGCTCTTCCCCCACCCTAGTCTCGCAGTCACAGAGAGACCCCAGGCACGCAGGTAGAAAATGACTGTATTTATTGACAGTTCTCAGTAAAAAAAAAAAAAAGGAAAGAAAAGTCTTTATACACACTGTACACACATTTACATGGCTTTGGAGGGTCAAGTGCTGGGATGAGGGCTGGGGAGAATCTGGCCCATGACAGGATTGAGGTATGTTGGGGCCTCCAGGGCCCTGGGTCTCCAGCAAGAAGCACACCCCTGCCCAGATGACTGGACCTTCTGGCCTGGATCTTGGGGAATAGATCGCCAGGATCACCACTGGAAGGCAGCCAGTTCTAAGCACCTACCCAGAATTGACTTTTCAGGGAAGGGCAGCCCAAGGATCATTGTACAAGCACCCTGCAGGAACCTCACAGCAGGGACAGAGCAGGGACAGAGCAAGGGCTCCAGCTTCCCCAGCTCTGCTGAGGTTCTTTCCTGAGGGACAAAAATGAAGAGCAAGGGCAGCTGGCTTTGACCGTGACCTGCACAGGTAGGTGGAGCCGGCCCAAGGTCACCCTCACCCTTAATGCCAAAGCCTCCCTGCCTAGTCTGAAACAGTTGCTGGCAGGTGACCATGACCTGCATGGTCCTCCCTGCATTTGTCATGGGGGCAGCACCCCCTCCTTGCCCCCTCCCCCTGAGGATACACAGGCTCTGTCCCGTGCCTAGTGCTCATAGCCACAAAGATGGCCATGGGTCTCTAGGCAGTGTCAGTGGCCTGGCAGGGGTGACGGGCCCTGAGGGCATCCAAGCAGTGGTTAGCGGAAAGTGTTGGCAGGCTCTGTACAGCCAAAGAAATCGGGGCCCACCAGGCGGGGAAAGCCCTCCAGGGCCTTCACCTTCACAGGGTCAAACTTCCAGTAGAGGCGGCCACGCAGGAAGTAGGCGTAACCTGAGGAGAGAAGAGGGTCAGGCCTGGGTAAGTGGACGTTGGGCCTCACACCTGCCCATCAGGTTGTGCCCAAGGATGGGCACAGAGGGAGGTCCAAGTGGGCAGGCGTTGGCCACTGCTGAGTTTCTTAAAATCTGCAGGCCTCAGGGTGGCCCTTCCAGAACCTCGTTTCCTTTGGGAGAGTACTTCTGGACTGGGCTGCCATCCAGCCTGACAGCTGCTGGGAGCCTCAGAGGCCCAATTCCTACATCTCAGGAAAGCAAGTCCTGGCTCCCCTCACCACCCTCCCTCTACGTCACTCTACTCCCATACCCACCAGGTACATCACATGGGTATCTTGAGTTTTGGTGGGTGACACAGGCAACCTGGAGTCCCAGAGCCCAAGACCACCACAGGACAGCTTTCCCACCAGGTCCCAATGTGGGAAATCACAGAAGCAAAGAGGGAGGTGGCATAGAAGATAGCACTAGGCTGTGAGTCCCCAATTTAGTCCCTGGAAATTGCAGGAGGCGAGGCGCTCAGCAGGGACTGCCTGGGTGGGAGGGTCCTGGCTAACTACTGCCCACCCGGGTGGCCCTGGCTAGGGACCTCATCACCTGAATCTGCTCTGCTACAGGCTGGGTTCATAATGGGTGCTACATCTGAGAGTTGCAGCTTAGGTGCCTGGAGCATCAGTTCTCAGTGTGCAGTGGTTATTATTTTATCAGCCCTGACTGGGACGTGGGCAAGTCCTTGCATCTCTCTGGCCCTCAATCGCCTCATCTACAAAATGGGGTCTATAGCACCTCCTTGCCACAAGGAGGGTGCTGGACAAAGGACCTATGATAAAAAGCTAATGTCCAGCCACCACAGGGTGGGAGATGCAGCTGCTACACCACTCCCACCCGCTGCCCCACCCCCAACGCACCATCAGCATCCTGGAAGGCAGCATCGATCTCAGAGGGTACCCCTCGCCAGTCAGTGGCCCGGCGGGGCACAGGGCTGTCCACACGGCGGGTGCTGGGGTGGAAGCGCCAGTAGTCTCCGCCTCTGAAGAAGTAGATCTTGTTCTTCTCAGGACCCCAGACCAAGGCTGCATGGACTGGGGAGCCCAGCAGGCCCAGCTCAGAGAGAGAGGCAGGGCCCAGGACTGGTTTTTCACCATCGTACACCCAGTACTGAGCACCTATGGAGAAGGGAGGCTGCAGTGGAGCTGTCCAACTGCCATGCCCAGCCACCGCGGACCTGCCCAGCGGCTACCACTGCCAGGGCTTTCCCAGCCTCAGTTTACTTGTCCTGCTTGACATCCCCACCCCAGGGGAAGTTAGAGCCAACAGGGATAAGCTGGAGTGGTGTAGGCTCTGGGAGGGACCACGTGAAAAGGTTATTCTAAGTAGCAGAGGGGCACCTGGGCCCCCACTCCTTCCCCTAGCCTTTGACTGCTCACGGCCCCCTGGAGCTTGGCCTGGGCCCTGCCATAGCGGCCATGGCTGGGCCTTTGTTTATGAAGTCCCTGCCACCTGGAATGCTCCAGGCGCTCCTGCTCTGCCTTTTCCAAGCTGTACCTTCAGGTGAGTCACGTCATCACCTCTGAGCTGGAGGCCAATGCGTAGCCCACAGCGCAATACTTTCTGTTCTATTCTCATCTTGAGAGCCACTGCCTCTGGAGTCTCCCAGCTGTGTCCTGAGAAGTGAGCCTTGTTCTCCCTTGACCCCAAGGCTTCAGGGCACCTTCTACCTGCCCATCATGTTTGTCTGTCTGTTCCTACCCTTGGCTATGACATTCCTGGCTCCTAGAAATCTCCTGTGCATAACCCCCAGCCCTCACTCACCCTGGAAGAACCAGATGTGACCCTGGGCATCCTCAAAGGCTGCGTCGATGGGGCTGGGCAGTCCCTGCCAGTGGCGAGAGGCCAATGCAGGGTAGCCAGGCTGCAGCTGGCCCCCACGCAGCCGCCACACAAAGCCCGCCTTGAAGAAGAAGAGCTCCCCACGGATGGTAGAGACTGCATCAAAGGAGACTTCACAGGCATCTGGTGGGGCTTCCGGCTGGGACAGGGAGGTAGGGAACAAGGCCAGGAAAGAGCCCACATTGGAGCCACAGAGGCCAGTGGGGTTGGGGAAGCTGGGGCGGGGCCTCACCTCCTATCTTCCCATCCTCCTGTGCCTCACCTCCAGTGGTGCAATCTCATTGGTGTCCACCCCAGCCTGGGGGCCCAGGGCTGGAGACCTAGAGGTGGGGGCTAGCCGGGGCCGGCCATATAGGTGCTGAATGCCCCTTCGGTCGTCTGCGCTGAGGCTCAGTGGGTAGCGGAAGGTGTAGAAAGGGGACATAAGGGCCTTAGCAGCCGTGGTATGCTGTAGTCCAAGCACATGGCCAAATTCATGGGCTGCCACCTGCAGGAGGTCTGTACCTGGAAAAGGGAAATACCGCAGCAATCCCCAAGCCTCTTGCAGCTAGAGACCCAAGTTCCAGACCCCTGGTCCCCATTCTCTATGATGTTTAGTTGCCCCATCTGGAAAATTGGTCCCCAGCCCATACCCTGGTTGTCCCCAATAGTCCAGGTTTCATCATAGTCGAAGTGGACATCCCCTTCTCGGTGGGTCTTGGGAAAGAAGGCGTGGGCAAGGATGCCCCCAGGTCCATCAAATGGCAGGTTGTCCCCATGCCAGTATCTGCAGGTGGGTGGGAGCAGAGTCAGTGGCTGCTGACAGCTGGTGCTTGTTCCCAGAGGGGTCCCAGGCTGCCAGTTCACCTGGTGAAGTCAATCATGATGTCAGCATGGCCCTCATGCACCTCAGTGAAGGTGAGTGGTGTCACCTCGCTCCACACCTGTAGGGCCTCTGCCACTGTCTGCCGCACCTGCTCCCGAACCAGCTGCCACGGGAACCGAAGGATCCTGGGGGTGGGGGTGGGGCTCACTCAGGGCAGGGTCAGCCCTGGAAGGCTGCTGGGCCAGAAGCTGCCCTTGGATGCTCAGTGGGGGTGCATGCACGTGGGACAAGGGCCAGGTGTGGTGCACTGATCCTTTTGCCACATGGACACATCTTTGTGTGGGTTTGTGTCCTGAGGTACACACCAGTGTCTGCAGAGGAAAGAACACAGGACCAGGGACCCCAAGACCCACCTTCTAGACTTGACCGTACTACTCACTGTGGGGAGACCTGGACCCCCTGACCCTCCCGCTCTCCATTCCTAGTTCCCCACACCGGACATTTCTGAGGCTCCCAAGCAGTCTCAGCTCCAATGCCAGGTGACACCATGACAGTCTTCATGTGTCTTCTCTCCGCAGTTGAGTCTCTACCAGCAGGATGGGTAAGTCTCAGCTTCTGCATCCCTCCCAGGGGCCTCAGGTTACCTGAGCTATTTTTTGTCCTGCTCACCACTATTCCCCACCTGTCAAATCCCGAATCATGATGCTAGATCTGAATAATGAAGTGGTTAACACCCAGCTCCCCAAGAGGACAGGTCATGGCTGTCTCATTCACCACGGTGTCCCAGGGCCTGGCCCTTAATAGGTCCCCAAAGAGGCAGCCTGTGGGACTGAAGACTGTGCTGCTCATGTCTTCAGGATTCCCAGGTGTATGCTGACAGAGGCACTACCCCTATGTCATGGGAAGGCATGGATGTGTGGGGGGGTGCTGTGTATGAATATAAATTGGGGTTCAGGGTTGTTGGCCCATGGATGGTTCAGGAATCAGTAGACATACAGGTCTGTTAACCATGGAGATCTAGCCCCACCATGTGTCTCAAGAAGCAGGTATGAAGGTGACAGGCACATACACAGACACACTCATGAGCTTGGTCACGGCCACAGGCCCTACCTGTAGGTAAGGTCTGTCTTTTCCCAGCGCCCGCCTGACAGCACGAACCGCTTTTGTCGGTTGCGGGCACTCAGCCCATCAGGTGGGTCAGGTACGCCACAGCGGGGAGGTCTGGAGCCTCCAGCAGGCTGGGGGATCTCCTGAGCAGTAGGGACAGGTGCCAGGCTGCTTGGAGGAGCTTCATGCCAAGGCTTCAGCCCCCTCCTCGCCAGGTGGTTGCGGTGGGTGCCCTGAGCAGGAGAGAGGATGCAGAGGCTTGGTTAGGCTTGGGGTCCTTCTGTTGCATGGTTAGAGGTGCAGGGTGTCAGCCAGCACACCAATGCTGTGTCACCAGGCAAGTGGAAGGCTAGAGAAGGTGTGCCTGCTGTCACATTACAAGCCCTTTGGCACGAGATGACTGGTTTCCTGATGACTTGTTCCAAGGCCTCTTTGCCTGCTGCTCCCTCCTGGATTTGTCCCAGGCTGCCTGTCACCTACTCCGGCCATTTGGGCTGATGAAGTCTGGAGGGAGGAGGGGGGAGGGGGCGGCACTCAGAGACTATAGTCTCCACATACACTCAGGAATGGATCCCACATTGCTTCTGAGGAAGAGCCAGGCAGTTCTTCCAGCTCCCCTCACTGCCCACCCCAGCAAATACTTTCCCCCTCCTTTTCTTCCCAGGTCCCCTCCCTCTCTCTGCCCCCACCCTACCCCCTTAGCAACTGTCAAGTCATATGAGCTATTCCTGCCCAGAACACCCACCTATGAACTCCCTGGTATGGAGTGGCTGCTGCGTGCCTTGATTTGCTCACCTCATGAATGAAGATATTTCTCCATAGTGTTGATCTGAAGATGAGCCAAGGTAATGCATGTAAGCACTTAGCTTGGGGCCACGTGCCTGGTAAGGGCACCTGAAACTGAGGTCTGACTTCTAGGGGGCATTGCTCATACCGCACTAGGGCTGGGCACAAGGCAGGGCTAGATGTGGTCTACTTGCCCCCTCCATGCCATGTGTGTGTGTGTGTGTGTGTGCGCATGTAGGCATATGTGCTTGTGTGTGTGCATGTGTGTGTGGTGGATAGCACTTACCTGCCGCCCAGCCAGAGCCCCAGCACCTCAGATGGTGATTCTGACTTGAAGCTCCCACCCTCCACAAGTCCCAGGGTGGAGGTCACAGTTCTCGTGCATAAAAACAGTAGAAGCTCAAAGAGGTTGAGAGACCCTGCAAGGTCACCCAGCAAGGGCATGGCAGAACCAAGTGAGGACTCTGATGGCCCAGGCTCAAGACAAAGGCCTGGCTGCAGACACTGCAAAGCTGGAGGAGAGGCACAGAGTAGTGCTGTTCTCTCAGAGACTCAGGGCCTGCCTGGTCTGAGCTTGTCTGGTTTGGGCAGCTGTGGCCTCCCCACAGCCATATTTGGTGTAAGAGCTAGGCCATCCAGGCCCCACCCTCAGCCTCAGCCTCAGCCTCTGGCAGCTCTCCCAGGTCCCAGGCACCACAGGGCTCTAATGAGCATCCCAACCCACCCCCCCAAGCTCCAGCTTATGGAACCACCAAGAACAACCTCCCAGAGCCACCTAGACTCAACCCTTAAGAACAAACACCCTACTAAGAAGGGGTCTTCTGAACACCTGGAGCTTTTGAAGCCCTGGGGGGCTATGGAGCTACTTGGGGTATGGGGCCCTGGACCAGTTTTCCTCAGTCCAGAGCTGCTTATTGAATGGCTGGTTAGCTGGCAGAGCACAGCTGATACTGGGCTTACTGCTAATAATCATCACTGTTGCCATTCACTTGTATCTAGGTAAGGACCCAGCCAACAGCTCTACAGATGTGCTCTTAGTCCCTAATAGGACCACTCACCAAATACACTTCTATCATGCCCATTTTTCTCAGATGAGGAAACAGAGCCTAGAGAAGTTAAACAACTTGCCCAAGTAACAGATGACAGGCAGCAGGCTGTCTGTGCTCACAGCACACCCTATCTTCTACCTCTGCTCTGGTCTTTGGACTGGAGTTATCCTCCCCCAGAGGAAGTATGTAGTCTGGCCTCAACTTGGTGACAGAACAAGAAATTGGGGGTGTCAGGTGGCTCAACAGGTTGAACGCTTGCCTGACAACCACATGGTCTGGGGATCAAATCACGGCCCTGGTCTCGGCCCCGGCCCGTGTAGACCCATATGTTCAACTGTGGCGCAACTGGTAACCACTGGGATGACTCAGCAGTGAAGGTTCTCGCCTCCCATACAGGAGGACCCCAGTTTGTTTGGTTCCCACCTAGCATGGCCCCACATCCACCTGTATGGAATGAAACTATGTTACAACTAAAGATGTACAGCTATGGAAACTGCTCTGGGCCCTCCCCCTTCTCCCTCTCTCTCTTTCTCTCTCTCTCTCTCACCTTCTCTCAAACAATAAAATAAGTTAGAAAAAAAAAAAGAAAGAAATTATTAACCACTTGCTACTCCCCAGGCACTCTGCAAACAGGCTCACTGAACCTATCGCCTCCTCCCATAAGGTAGGGATGATATATATGCAAGGTCTCACACTGAGGATGTAGACCCTAGGTCTATGTGACCAGCCATACGGGCTTGCCACTTCCCCTCCCCACAACGCTCCCCCTTAACTTCCACGATGAACATATCCCCCCCCAACCCTGGCGGGGTACCAGGACACTCCCTGGGAAGGGCAGGACTGTGTCATCCTCTGGGAGTCCCAAACTGCCCAGAGCCAAGCCTGTCACCTCCGTTTCTGCCTGTATACAGAAATCTCTCCTCTCCTTTGACCCTCAGTGAGGCCTGAAGCAGCCAGCCTGGGAGGGAGGGAGGGTAATGGACACACATATCATCCCTTCCTTTCCTGTCCCCATAAAGCACCAAATCCATGCCCAGACCCCTGGATCACGGCACTCTCGGTGCAGTAGAAAGAGCCATAGTCTGAGATTAAGAAGGCCCAGTTCTATGCCATGGCAACCCTGGACAAAGTAACCCTAAGTAAGTCACTGCCCTCTCTTAGCCTCCACTTCCTCACCTGTCAAATGGGGATGGTACCCATGGCAAAGGGCTAAATGCCCTCCTTCAGCAATGCCTGCTGCAGCATCTGGCACGGAGCCTCTTCCCTGGCTCACTCCTTGCTGCTATGGGCCCTTACCTCCCACACCTGGGAATCTGCTCCCACCAAATTTTCTGCAACTCCCACCACCCACCTGGCATCCAGTTCCCCAAAAGTCTCCAGACTTTAAATTGTAAAACAGGAGTCACAGCCAGAAGGAAACTTGCAAACCCAAAGAGCATCTTGTGCGCATCATTTAACGACTCTTGGCCTCAGTTTTCCCATTACTAGGATGGAACACAGGCTCCCTGCCCCACTGACCTCCCTCATTTCATCTTTCCGATTCCTCTCATCTTTCTCATTTCTCTCTGGCCTGGGGCCAGGTGTGTTAGCTACAAGGCCTGGCACAAAGCAGCCTGCTGATTCCTGAAATGGGTGCACAGGTCCTCCCAGGGCTGCTGGGATTCAGTGAAGTGGGATGGTGGGGACAGACTAGACCTGGCCTTATCTATAGCCCTGGGATAGACAACTAGGAAACAGGCATATTCCTAGAGCCCAGAGAGGTCAAGGGCTTTTCCCAAGGTCACACAGCAAGCCAGGAAAGAGCTAAGCCTAGACCTAGACAGTGCTTATGCCTCCTCACCCAGAACTCTCCTGTGCCCCTTCAGCTGTTGGCCTATCTCCAAACCCCACATTGCTGAGAAGCGTTTCTTCTTCTGGTGCAATTCCTCCTCCTCCTCAGTCAGTAGCTTCCTTTGGCCTGCCCTGTGGTGGGTATCTAGCTCATTCACCCCACCCTGCCCTCTCCGGATTGGCACCAAATCACAGCCTCAAACATCCTCGAGGAATTTCTTGGCTGACTCAATCTCCTGGCTGAGCTAGAAGCTCAAAGTCAGCGCCTGGGACAACTTCCAATCCAGAAAACAGAGACTCCTGGTAAAAGGGAGCTAATGGAGGACCCCAGACTAGGTAACTGCTGGGTAAGCCAAGCTAATTGCGCCCATCTCTGGGCCTCAGTTTGCTGTTGGTCTAAAAGGGATAATTAATCAGTTATGTCTTCTGCTGTTGGCAGGAGGTGACTCTGATCAGAGGGCACTTTATTAGGCTGTGAGGAGACAGGGGAACATCATTATGCCATTCTGTGCAGCATCAAGCCCCTCTGAGGCTCAGAGGCCATGCAACCTGGCCAAGTCACACAGCCATTTGGCAAGCAGGTCTGCCTTCTTCCCCACACTGTGGTCTGATCTTCCCCTTCCCATCCCTCTCCTGCTGCTCCCAAGGGATGCGGGGCTTTCATCAACCCTGAAAACTACTGGGATGGATAAATATTTACAGAGCTTTCCTGGTCCTGCCAACAGCGGCCTGGGGATAAACACATCTGAGGCGACCCCAAATGCTCTCTGCATATCTGCAGAGTGACAGACAACAGCCCAGCTCAGACCCGGCCCCAACTAACCCTGTACAAACGTCAAAGTGGCAGCTACAGGTGACAGAATGTCTCCAATGTGCCTGGCTGCACCTCTCCTCAAATTACCTAATTTAATCCTCAGTGCCCAGCAGTGGGCACAGTTATCTCCCACCCACTCCTAACAAGACTGAGAGGGTGAGGTTCTGAGGTACAAGAGGGCTCACTTGGGTCCCATGGTTCAAACCCGGATCTCTCCAATTCCTGAATCCATGGTTTCAACTGCTACTCACAGTGCTTCCGGCTCTGCCCCAAGTTCTAGGGGACCAGGAGGGGCTGGGGAAGGGATGGGCCTCCAGACTGAGGTGCCCCCCATCCACCCTACCCCACCCATACTACCCTCTCCTGTTCCCATAGCCAGCACAGGGCAACTGGTCAGGGCAGACCTGGGCTGGCCGAACCTAGAGGCCCAGCCTGGTCAGACCTCTCTCCTCACCAGGCCAGTCCACGACTCCTGCCTATCACACCTCCTAATATGTCCCATCCCAGCCTGAGCTGTCCCGATGCCTTAGGTACCAGTAGGGTTAGGACGCCTACCAGGGGCCTGAAATTGCCCAGGCTCTGACCCCAGGCCCTGCCTGGCCGCCTCTGTGACTGGACTGATCCCTCAAAGCCCCAGCTCATGGGAACGTGTCGCCTTCCGGCACATGCAGGCTGTCACACACATACTATGACCGTCCCTCCTCTTCTCATTCTGCTGCTCTCTCACATGGACTCTCTTCTCCTCTCTGGATCATACATTCTTCTCCCTTTCTTTGCTCTCCTAGCCCCTCGTTTTCTGAAGTTCTCAAGTGCCCACCCTTGGCACCGCTTCTTTCTAATTTTCTCACAGTCACACACACACACACACACACACACACACACACACACACTGTAGCTCTCATACTCATGTCGTACTGGTTCCAAGCCTCCCAAACTTGCCACTTGTAGGTGCCCAGGTAGTGGCACCTCCTACTGCACCTCCGCAGCTGCTGCCCTCCCCAGCTCTTCCTTAATCCTCCCACCGAATGCACACCTGGAGGTGTGTTCACTGAGCCCACACACCTGGAGGCTGACACCAGCTTGGCTTTGTCCCTGTCGTGAATAGAGGGCCCTGTAACCACTCCCTCTGCTACCTTCACCAGCACACGCCCCAGTCTACACCTGGGCACGGAGGAACAGGAGCCCACGCTGGGAGGGGGCGTGCGTGGAGCACTGCGCCCCTCCGCGCCAGCCTGGGCCATCCCGGCGCAGGCTCCACTTGCACACCTCCAGGGACGGGAAGCTCCCTAGCTTTCACGCCCACAGAGACCCAGAAAGCTTTTTGGTGAACGGGCCGCTCCAAGCCACCCTGGGCGCCCCCGTGGGTCTAGTTCTGCCACTGGGCCCAGCCCGCGTGCCAGGCGCCCCTGGGCGAGGAGCGGCAGGCCAGCGGCGGGCACTCACCGGTGGCCGCGGAGCCCGGGCCAACAGCGGCGGCGGCGGCAGCAGCAGCAGCAGCAGCGGGAGCAGGAGGGTGCGCGGGGCTGCGCCGCGGAGCCAGGCGGCCCGAGCCATCCGCCCCGGGGCTGGTGGGCCTGCTGGGCCGCGCCGGGCCGCCGCCCCTTATAGCCTCCGCCCCGCCCCCCGGCCGGCCCAGGCCCCGCCCCCCGCGCCTTTTGTTCTAAACTTTCCCCGCCGCCGGTGGCGGCCAAGGTGGGGGAGGTGGGCCGGAGCGGCTGGCCGGGCTGAAACCCGGGGCCAGGAGACCCCGTCCTCGCGGGGGCTGGCTGAGTCTGTGGTCTGAGGCCTGATGCTGGGAGACTGGCCAGCTGGTGCTGCTCCGGGACTCAGTTTCTCCAATGTGCGGTGGGGAGTACGAGAGGAGTCTCGGGTTACACTTCTCCTGGTCTGTACTCCCAACTTTGGAAGTCACATCCCCAGCTGGCCTCCCTGATGGCCTGACCTCTGACCTCCCGTTAGCCTGTGACAGGTGGTCGTACTTATGGGCAAGCCCCTCACTTCTCAGAGCCTCACTGATCCATCTGTAATATGGCATTATATCCCCTCTGAGAAAAGGGATATTAAAATGTGTCCCAACGGGAAGCCAGATCGAATCCCAGCCCCGGCCCTTGCGGACCCATATGCTGAACTGGGGAGTTCTCACAGTTCAGTTCTCTCTCTGTCTCTGTATTTCTCTCTCTCTCTGTCAAAAACAATAAAAAATAAATAAATAAAAATAAAATGCGTCCCAGGAGAAACTGAGGTGTATGGAGGAGGCTGGCCAGCCTCCCAGATTGGAACAGAACCATACATAATTTATAGATGGGGAAACTAAGTCCCCAAAGGGGAGGCACCAGAGCAGGCTTTTTCATAACAGCAGACAATGGAGGGATCAGGAGGCCCTCTAGCTGGTCAGTGGGAGGGAGGGTGCTGTCAGAGTTGGTGGTGGGAGGGAGGGGGGTGACAGTACTTGATTGGGACACTAGAGGCCCAGGTTGTCCCTTCATCAGGCTCCTCAGGGCCCCACAGGGCCAGCCTCCTGAGACCTGAGGAAAAGGAGGTGAAAACCAAAGAAGTGGGTGGTGTTCCCATGCTGGAAAGGGTGCTCCAGTCTCATAAACTTCCTGCAATGACCAGGGGCCTCACCTGACCTTTCCAGGCAGTCTGCTCCATCATGAGCAACACTGCTGGGCCAAAAGGCAGACAGTGGCTCCTGTCCTGATGGGCAGGGCCCTGGGCTGCTGCAAGGTGAAGCTGTGGGCACTCAGCCTGGGCCTGGGAAGGGAGGCTGGGTGGGAGAAGAGGACAATCAGGCTGATTTAACCCTCCCCCCCCCCCAGACCCCGGCCCTGGGAGAGCCTTCACAGCTTCTCCAGGAAGGCTCCACAGAGACCCCCCAGAGGGCCAGTTAGAGGGCAGACAGCAGTGATTTTTACTTTTTTCATTACCTGGACTTTTAGCAATCTTTTTCTTAAAGTGACTCACTTTTAAAATTTGAAATGCTTATTTCAGCCTCAACCTTAGCAATATTGGTCAAGAAATCATGGATTTGATGAGCTAATTATATATTTTTTTCTGACATACATGAAAATATATAATCTAAGTAAAAACATTCATCAAATGGTCTTGAGTGCTTCCAGGGGTGCATGGTTGTGCTTTGGGGAAACCTGCAGTCCACAAGTCAGGGGAGCTGAAGTAACAGCTACTCACAGGTGCAGGCCCAGGGTGGAGGATTTAAGCATGTGCCAACGCCTCTAGGCACTCAGATCACGGGCCTTTGGGATGGGACATGCTGCTTAAATGGCGAGTAAACGCTGTTTCTGGCACTGCATTCGTGGGGCAGGAGTGTCAGGCAGGGTGGAGGGCCGCGCTGGGAGCCTCATCGCAGCCCCAAGCGATGCTGCCCAAGGATAGTACCTGCATCGCATTTTCGCATTTTGGCCGGGAAGGCGTCGAAGGAGCCGCCTTCAAGAAGGGTGCCGCCGCCCCCTGGCGGCAGTTCTGGAGCCGGTCCGCGCCAGGTTCCCCAGGGCGTCTGCTCCGCTCCAGTTCCCCCCGCAAACCCCGAGACCACGCAGTCGCCCGCACACCCCATCTGATAGGAGCGGGCAGGAGCGCCCTCGGCCTGGCGCCTCGGGTCCCCTCCGGGCCGGTGGCCCCCCAGTGTCCTCGAGCCCGGACAGCACCCAGCTCCACTCCCTGCGCTCCGAGGCGGTCTGTAAAGGACAGGCCAGGGGAGGCCGGGATGGCTCAGTGGGTTAGGCGCTCGCTTTGCAGCCCCGGGGACCGGGGATCGAATCCCGGCCCCGGCCCGTGTGGACCCATATGCTGAGCTGGGAGCTCCCCCAGTTCAGTTCTCTCTCTCTCTCTCTGTCTCAAAAATAAAAATAAATAAATAAAAATATATTAAAGGAACAGGCCAGTAGCCCCTGCGCAGCCCCTGCGCGCCCGGCGACACTGGCCCATGTCCCCAGGACCCACACTCCATCGGCCGGGCGCAGGGAGGCCGCGGGGCCATACTTCCAGCTGGGACGGCCGCCAAGACGAGGAGCTGCTGGGAGGCACGGATCCCGGGCGTTCACCGGAGGGAACGGCCCGCGCCCGGCGCCGCCCGCTGGGGGCGGGTCCCGGAGGCGCCGCCCCGGTAGTGACAGCGGCGCCGTGTTCGTCCCCGAGGCAGAACCGCCGCCGCCGCCGCCGGCACCGACGCAGCTCAGCCGAGTCCCACCGCCACGACCATGCCTCGGGGGAGCCGCAGCGTGGCCGCCCGGCCAGCCAGGTGTGAGCCGGGCGCAGGGCCGGCGGGGAGAGGGCTCGGGAAGCCCGGCACGCCCCCAAGGGCGAGACCGTGACCTTGGCGACTGCTGCGCCATCTTGGCGGGGGAGGGTCAGGTGTGCCGCGGCCACGGGTCTAAGACGGTGGCCCCCCATCCTAGGGGAGGAGGAAGGGGCGATATTCAGGGGCTGCCGGCCCTCCGGGCCCCGGCCTGGCGTCCAGCCTGGCTTAACCCTGCGCTCCCCTCACCCCACAGCCGCCCCGCCGCGCCTTCTGCCCACCCGCCCGCGCACCCGCCGCCCTCCGCCGCCGCCCCGGCCCCCGCTCCGTCGGGCCAACCGGGCCTGATGGCGCAGATGGCGTCCACCGCCGCTGGGGTAGCTGTGGGCTCCGCTGTGGGACACGTCGTGGGCAGCGCCCTGACCGGAGCCTTCAGCGGGGGCAGCTCCGAGCCCGCGCAGTCTGCTGCTCAGCAGGTGAGCAACGGGCTTCGGAGAAGCAGGCCACTTCCCTGAAAGCCACAGAGAAGGGCGTCCAGCTAGAATGGCCGGCAAGTTGTGTCCAGGCATATCCAGAACTGCCTCAGGCCCAGGACTTTGCACAACTAGGGTCCTATTTCTCACTCTGCTGTGTTGCCCTCCTGTCACTCACAAAAGGGGCAAGCTCTGCGAGCCCCTCCCTAAGGCCAAGAGCCCTAGACTCCCAGGGACAGATGCCTGCCGACTCTTTAGAGATGGGGAAACCCAGGCCCTTAGGACTCAAAGACTGGCTCAATGTCACCCAACCCCCTTAACCCTAGTAGAGGGAGGAGATGTTGAAATTCCTGTCTCCTGTCTCCCCACCGGGATCAGGCACTGTTAGTCTCTGAGCTCAAGGGCAAAGGGCTATTGCTCCCTGCTGGCCTGTCCCCAACTGGGTGGTCCACTAGTTGGCTTAGTGACAGGGACAAGGGTCATGAGGGTCAGTGTGGCTGAGCCAGGAAGGTGCTAGAACTTGTGGGGGTGGAGCTCATACTCCAAGAGTATTAGCAGAGCACTGGACTTTTCTAGATTCTTCTACCCCTCCCACCCCTCCTACCTGCCCAACATGCCCATCATGAGGCATCAGGGAAATGCTGTCTACACTGGCACTAACATCAGCTGAGTGGCTTTAAGAAGGCTGCGGGCTCATCCTGTTTCATAGATAGAATAGCTGAGTCTGCTGGCCCTGCGTCACTCAGCCTGCCCGGGACCCGTGGGGTCCCCAGGCTGGGGTTGTGGTGAGGAGTAGGTGGCCCCCAGCTTTGGATCCCACTTCTAGGTACCAAAATCAAGGTGACCTTTCTGTGTCCTCCACCACCCCAGGCCCCCTCCCGGGCTGCCCCCCAGCTGCCACAGCTGGGGCCCTGTGCCTATGAGATCAAGCAGTTCCTGGACTGCTCCACCAATCAGAGTGACCTGTCCCTGTGCGAGGGCTTCAGCGAGGCTCTGAAGCAGTGCAAGTACAACCATGGTGAGCAGATGGCTCCCGGGCCGGGGGAGGGGAGGGCAGCCCATCTTCCTGCACCTGCGGGCTGATCACCAGCCTATTCCACCCCTCTCTCCACAGGTCTGAGCTCCCTTCCCTGAAGAGACCAGGGCAGACTGGTGCAGACTGGAGCAGATTTGTGGGCCAGCCCTGCACTCACCTCCGCCCCTTCACCGACAGCCAGACCATGACATGGTCATCAGATTGTACCCATGTAACTGGGATTGAGAGTAAGAAAGGGGTTTCCACCCCACAGATGACCTGAGACACAAATGTGCAATTAAAAGTGTTTATTTTAGACCCAAGCCTGCTATGTGCCCTCTCACTGGCCTGTCTGGGGGGAGCACCCTGGTTGATGAGGTGTCGGGGGGTTAATCAAGCTGGCCTCCTGGGTCAGGAGAGGAGCCTTGTGATCCAACAGCCTCAGGCAGTCAAAGCTGATGGTAGACATTAGCAGGTGACCTCAAGGGCATCTGATTCTGGAAGCTGGAATCCTGGTTGTCTTCCTTTTCAGGGATGCCTGTCCCCTCCACCTTTCTTGTCTCTGTTTTTGGATCCCCTCTGCACCCACATCTTTGGGGCCCCCGGTGACTTCACAACCTGTCTTGACCTTGCACCTCTTGCTAATACAACTTCTCAGTAACACCAGGTTGTGTAAGAGGAATGCTGCTGAGCCACTGTCTGTTTGGGCCTGATCACACAAGACAGAGGTCACAGCCAACCTCTTTGGATCTGAGTCCAACTCAGCCACGTGGCTGTGGTGTGCCCAGTCACAGGGCCTGCCAGAACAGAGGAGCAGGTCCTTCCAACCCAGTGCAAACCCCGGCATCACTCGTGCTGTGCTCTTGCTTCATGGGGTTCATTCAGCAGCTCTTCATTGAGCACCTACTGAGAGCCAGGCCCTATGTCACATCTGTGTACTGAGCATATTCCTGCCCCTGTGGAGTGGTGGGGTTAACATTGGGGATCCATTCTCAGTAAGTAGGGCCCAAGACATCCCCCTGTGGGGAGGGGCCCCGCTCTGGGTGTGGGTCCTCCCAAGTATCCACGTCTCCTAACCTGGCTTCTGGCCCCAGCTAGCGGGTCCTCGACAGCAGGGAGCCCAGCCTTTGGGGCCTTGAATGAGGGCCTTGCTCCTGATGACCACGCCTAGTACCTGGGCGCCTCCTCTGGGCGTTGCCCATGGTGGGTAGGCCTGAGAGCCAGCGCAGCTCCTCTGGAAGGCCCCGGAAGGCTTGCCTGTTGGGGCCAAGGAGAAGGCTCCCTTCCCACCCTACGGTTTTATCATGACACTCACCTGCCAGCTCTGGACACCGATCATCCAGGTTATCCAGTAAGGACTCGTAGTGAGTGGGAGCCCCACCCTCGCCCTCTGGAAGGAGGAAGAATGACTCCTGACTGTCCTGGTAGTCCCCACCGCTACCTCCCATGCTGGACCCATTTGCTGGCTCAGGTTGGGATCAGGACAGGGCATTGGATAGAAGGAGCGGGGCTATGTCCTGGCCAAAGTGAGGGGTGAGGGGTGGAGCTGGGTGGTCTCTAGACTTGTCCCCCTTCTTATATTCCAACATAACCACAGAAGGATGTCTTGGGCTCCACTTACTGATGACCTGCACGAGGACATAGGTCCCACGCTCCTGTAGCAGGGGGCTGCCTGTGGAGGGGGCCCGGGAATCCCCCTCCAGGCCTTCGTCCAGGCTCACCAGGTGCGCATCCTCAGCCAGGAGGGCAATGGTTACTGGGAAGTCAGGGAGGGAGGCAGAGCAGAGCTGGTACCCCTGCCTGGGGCCATGGGCCCTCCCTCTCTGTTACCCCTCCCAACCCCCTCACCATCTGGGGGCACCTGGGCCCTCTGCCTCAGGTGCGCTGTAAGAGTCACCAGACTACACCAGGGGTTCACCAGCTCCCTGCAGCCATCTGTGGGGGAGGGGCCAAGGTAAGCAAATGGGACCTTCTTTCCCCCAATCTGGGACCCTCTCCCTCTCCCCTCTCTTCCTAACCAGAGCAGGGAATAGGGTGATGTGACTAGGATGGTGCCCACCACCACCACACATCTTCTGAGATGTCAGTGACAGGTACACAACTCATTCCTCCTGCATGGGACAGCCTCCCACACCAGCCCACCTCCCAAAACTGACCCTCCCACCAGGGAGACAGGAATCTGCAACTGTGGTTAGAGTTTCAGGTACCTGATGTACCCTGAAGCTTGAGGACTACTGACTGACTAGCCAAGAGATTGTGCAGTTTAAAAAACAGGCTCCGTGGCGGGGTGGCGGGTACTCCCGGACAGGAGGCCGTGTGACTTTCCCAGCACTCAGCCAAGGTTTTCCCCTCCAGGGACTCCAGGTGCTGGCTCTGCCTTCTCACAGAGCTGCTTCCCCAAGTGTACCCCCCCTTCCCATGGCAGAGGGAAGCAAACTGAGTATACCATTCCTCCACCCATCTGCTGGGGCAGGGGACCCCACTTACCTCCAAACATTACTGTGATAAACATGGTTGCAGGGGAGAAGGTACCCCGACTTCCCCCACTAAGGAAGGAGCTGGGGCTGAGATCCGTTCTGGGGAGAAGCCCTGCTATAGTGTGTGTGGCTGGGCCCAGGCTGAGGTCCCTGCTTGGCCACCAGTAGGGCTGTTGTCTAGGACCCTTGGCCTCTTCTGCTTGCTGGGTCAGAGTGGCCAGAGGAGGCAGGCACTCCCAGCTTCCAAGCTGGTCTCCATGGCAGTGGGAGCTGCTAAGACGCCCAGGCAGGAAATACCTTCCCTCCAGTATCCCAGTAACAGGATCTGGGTGGGGGGTATGGACACTCCTATCCCCCACCAGTAGAAACAGCTCCCAGGCTGAAAAGTGGGGGAGGTCCCTGGGAGTGGGGCTCTGGCCTTGGGAAAACCCCCACTGTGATCTGGTAGGCCCTGGCCAAGATCCTCACCAACCTTGCAGACTCCCTGCCAATTCAAGGCTCCTTTCCTGTGCTCACATTCTTTCCAATCCCTGTGGCTTCCTCCTCCCAGCCTCCTCTCTCTTTTCTCTTGTTCTTGTTTCTTTTCTTTCTTAGTCAAGTTTATTGAAGTAAAATTTACATACAGTAAAATTCATCCCTCCCCTCCTTTTTTAGATCTATTTGATTGTTTTTGAGAGGAGAGAGAGAGTGCGTGCCTCGCGCAGTCTCCATAGACACATCATTTGTTGTGACATGGTTTCATTCCACACAGGTGGATGTGGGACCATGCGGGGTGGGAACCAAACTTGGGGGCCTCCTGCATGGGAGGCAAGAACCTTTGCCACTATCCCGGCAGTTACCAGTTGCACTGCAGTTCAGCATATGGGTTTGTACTGGCCAGGGCAAGGAATTGCAAGCTCTCAACTGCTGAGCTATCCTGGCATCCCCAGAATTCACCCTATTTAGTGTTTTGAGTTTTGACAAATGTCATATATCACCACCACAGTTGGGATACAGAACATTTCCGTCACTTCCCAAAATTCCTTTATGCCCCTTTGTAGTCCACTCCAGCCCTTAGCAACCACTACATTTTCTATAATAGAATGTCCTGTAAAGGGAATCAAACAGTATGAAGCTTTTTGAGTATGGCTTCTTTCACTCGGTATGATGCCTTTGAGTTTCACTCAGGTTGTCCCATGTATCCATTATTTGTTCTTTCTTATCACTGAGGTGGGCCTCATTGTGGGGTGTACCACAGTTTGGTGACCTATTCACCTGCCGTTGTTTTGGGTTGTTACTAGTTTTTGGTGATTATGAATAAAGGCAGTATTGACATTCACCTACAGGTTTTTGTGTGACTAGAACTTTTCATTTCCACGAGAGGAAATCTGGGTCATACGATGAGAGGGTGTTTATAAGAAACTGCCCATGTTTTCCAGCATGGCCACACCATTTTCCATTGTCCCTCTTTGTCTGATTTGTGGCCAGGCCTCTCAGATTCATGGCTGTCTCTCTCACCAGCTTCCCTCTCTTGTCCTGTTTCTCACCATCTTTACCCATCTCATGTTCTCACATTAATCTGCTTCTCTGCACTCCGTCTATGATCTTCCCTTGATTTTTTTGTCTCCCTCTCCTTCTCGATCTCTCTTCATCATAACTTTTCTTCCTACCCTACTACCTCCCCTCTGTCTCTTCTTTCCAGTTCTGTCTCCTGACTCACCATGAACCCCCAGCGGACCCCTCTAGCCAGGGTGCCAGGTGGGTATTTGGAGCAGGCCCCAACCTTTGTCAGCTCCCTCTTCCCCAAGGTTTTAGAAATGCCCCCTATCTCCCACTCCTCCCCACCCCAGGATAAGGTTGTTTGTTTTGTGGGGAGCTGGGAGGCAGACGGGAGGAGGACTGGATTCTCCACCAGCTCACAGCCTCCAGAGTCACACTCTGCCTCTGGATAAGTGCTTTCCTCAGTGTTTCCACCTGTAAAAAGGGAGTAAGAACACAACTTAGAGTTGTGAGGATAAAATGCGATGACACTAAAGTGCTATATCCGTGCTCAGTAGTAGCAAGTGCTTAAGATAATTACTGTGGAAACAGGCAGTAATTTCCAAACTTACTTAAACAGAGGGCACTTTCTGCTAGGGACATCACTGTGTCTGGGGATCTGAGTCCTGCGGAACACAGCTCAGAAGTAGCTGCCATCAGATTCAGGAAGAAATGGCCACTCCCCCTCTACTCTGACAACCATGGCTCTGTTGTCTTCTGCACTGCTGAAGAGTCTTTTATCTTGCAGGTTGTGAAGATACCCTAAGGAGGTGTGAGGATTGGAGTGAGACCTGTTGGGAGTGGTTTATAACCTCCCCCCAAGGGAACTCTCAGGCTGAAAGTCAATGAGAGTGCACTCTTTTAATGAGTTTATTATTATTTAATTCTGATAAGACCAACTGATCGGGAGATGATTGCCATTGAGAAGATAGTTTGTTACTCACAGTTCCCATGAGGAGAGGGCACACCACGTAAGAAGTGTTGGTTAGGATGCTGAAGGGGCAGGGGAACTGTGGTCAGGAGCCCTTATTGTGGTTTCTGAGGGAAGGAACAGGAAGCAGGCTCCAGATTAGCTAGTTTGAGTAATTTCAGAGCTCTGTGGTATAGGGGCTTCCCTGGGTGTCTGGGACCTGGCCCTGGGTGATGAGGGCAGGTACAGAGTGGACCCAAGTATGAAGCCCCATAGGGAGGTAGTTGAAAGTGTGGGCTCAGGATTGATTGGTTTGCATTTAGAGTGTATCTTTAGGAGCTGGCCAACCCAGGGAGCTTGGCCAACCTCCAAGGTCAGTAAGGCCCCAGATCTCAAAGCATCAGAAAACAGAAAATAAAAGGCATAATTAATACATGCACTATGCCTGGCACTGGACATATAAGTCCTGTCTTTGCAACTTCACAGCCCTTGGGCTGGCACTATGCTTATCTTCATTTACCAAATGAGGAAACAATCCCAACCAAAGCCAGCTCCCCTCCATCTGGCACATGAAAGGAACTGACCACACCAAGTGCTGATGAAGATGTGCAGTCATTGGAACTGTCTTACCCACTGGTGGGAGTGCAGATCAGTATAAGCTTGGGGGAAATGCTGGAAGTAACTATTTTAGCTAAATGTACCCTCGCCCTCAATTCCAGCCCTGGGTGTCTGTCCAGCAGAAATGAAAACACAGGTGCACCAAAGACATTGACAGGAGCATTCAACAGCAGTTTTATTTGTAATGGTCAAAGACTGAGAAGCACCCAAATATCTGATAACAGGAGAATGGATAAACTAATTTAGGTTTATTCACACAATGGATTACACACAGCTATGAAAATAAATTAAACATTGCTGCACACTCATGAATGAAGCCCGTAATGTTGAACAAAAGAAGCAGGAACAAAAGAGGATACACTACCATTCCATTCATATTGGAAGTTCCAGAGCAGACAAAATTGATCTAAGTGTTACAAGTCAGTATGATGGTGACCCTTAGGGGTGGAAAGAGGCAGACTTTCGGGAAAGTGGAAATGTTCTAAATCTTGATCTGGGTGAAGATTGCAGGTGTTGTGTGTGTGTGTGTATACATATATATTTTATATTATATAAAATCATCAAGCCATACACTTAATATTTGTGCACTTTATCATATGTGGGTTATACCTTGATAAAAAAGCAGTCCTCTGCTATAATGCATGCATGAGTTTCCAGCTTCTGTACTCAGAAGGCTCTGTGGAGCCAGGACACTCACATTTGGGATGATGGAGCCTGACAGTTGGGCCCCAATCATTGTCCCCCCAACTCCCACCCTGTCAGGGGGCTGATTTGCATGCCCTGTCATGGTCCAGTGGCCTCCCCTGCCCGTGCCCTGAAGCACACCCAACAGAACAGCTCCGGCCTGCCTCCCTGCTTCTGGTCATGTCCTGCTGGTGCCTGGCCCTCCTTCTGACTGGGGCCCTCCTGGCAGGTGAGCCTTCCCTGGGCCTGGCTCATTAGGGGATGGGGTATGAGACTGGACTAGCTCCAGAAAGTCCCTTTAAGGAAGCAGGGAGATGGTTCTGAAAGGGGCATTGAGGTGGAGGGGAGAGCTGGCTATAGGTGGCTCTGCCCTAGACCTAGGGCAAGTCACTTTTCTGTATGGCCCTTAGTTTCTTCATTTCTGAATGACCAGATATCTGAGGCCCCTTTGAACTTTAACTCTTTAGTCTTAGAAGGAACTGGAGCTGGTTACCTTTTGAGTTTTTCATAGGGGAACCTAGTGTGGGCTGGTCCTTACCTCACCGGGCCTCAGGAACAACCTAA
Organism: Craseonycteris thonglongyai; assembly: GCA_004027555.1. NCBI lineage: Eukaryota > Metazoa > Chordata > Mammalia > Chiroptera > Craseonycteridae > Craseonycteris > Craseonycteris thonglongyai. The sequence goes on along the minus strand of PVKE010000236.1, from coordinate 62,382 downwards.
CCCCAAGAAGGTCCCTAGTGTCCAATTGCCTGAGGCTGAGCTGATGGGTGGTATAGTCTAGGAAGCTCCCTGGGGGTAGTTAGTCGATGGTGAGGGTTTGGAAGAGCCACTGTTACCAAGGGGATAGGGGTCTTCATGACAAGGGTGGGAATGGACAACGGAAGGACCCAGAAGCCACTAGTCCCACCCTCTGAACTCTAGGCTCTCAATTGAACATAGATCCTTAGGAACATGGCACTAATAGGGACTTAGGATTTGCTAACTCTGTAACCCATCCAGTGCCAATCCCATGGCCAGGTGTCCTTTAGGAGTGTGAGTCTTTTGAGGAGTCTGGCTAAGCTATCATGGGGCAGGAGCCCAGGTCAGGCCTGAGCAGGTCTCTCTTTCTCAGTCTCCCAGCCAGCCCTGACCCAGCCAGATGCACTGCTGGTCTTCCCAGGCCAAGTAGCCCAACTTTCCTGCATGCTCAGCCCTCGCCATGCCTCCATCGGTGACTACGGAGTGTCTTGGTACCAGCAGCGGGCAGGCAGCGCCCCCCGCTACCTTCTCTACTACCGCTCAGAGGAGGACCACCACCGGCCCCCAGACATTCCTGACCGCTTCTCAGCAACTAACGATAAAGCCCACAATGCCTGCATCCTGACCATTAATCCTGTGCAGCCTGAGGACGATGCAGATTATTACTGTTCTGTGGGCTACACATCCTAGGAGTGGGGTATGGAATGTGTCTCCTATCTGCCTCCCACTTCTGCCCCTGGCCTTAGGTCCGTCCCTCTCTAACTTTCTCTGAGCCAAGATTTTCCTTCTCTGTAAAATGGGTTAATAATATTCACCATGTCAACAATAACTATTCTGAGGGCCATGAGATCCCTGATGAGAAAATGACTGTGGGGTCAATAGTTTAGTGTTTACCTGAGGGTAAGGGGGGGAGGTGGGTGGGAGAGATGGGTGGGGGCAAGTAGGGATGGGGAATCAAACATACGGTAATGGAAAGTGAGCTGATTCTGGGTGGTGAGCGCATAATTCGATGTACAGACAATGTAATGTAGAATTGTACACCTGGAAACAATGTAATTGTTATCAATTAATGTCACACCAATCAATTTAACAATAAATAAATAAATAAATAAATAAAGTGACTGTGGGGGATGACAGGACGGCTCAACAGGTCGAGTGCTTGCCTTGCAACCTCGAGGTTCAGGGATTGAATCCTGGCCCCAACCTGTGCAAATCTGTATGCTGAACGGCAGTGCAACTGGTAACTGCCATGACTCAATGAAAAAGGTTCTTACCTCCCACGCAGGAGGCCTCCAGTTTGCTTCCCGCCCCGTGTAGATTCACCTGTGTGGAGTAAAACTATGTCACAACTAATGATGTACAGCTACGGAGAATGCTCTGGGCTCTCCTTCCTTCTCTCTCTCTCTTTCTCACCTTTTCTCAAACAATAAAATTAATCTTAAAAAAAAAAAAAAAGTCGGGGAAGTTGGGATGGCTCAGTGGGTTAAGAGCTCACTTTGCAGCCCTGGGGACCGAGGATCAAATCCTGGCCCCGGCCTGTGCGGACCCATGTGCTGAGCTGGGGAGTGCCCCTAGTTCAGTTCTCACCGGGGTGAGACCCCCGCCCAGCTCCTGCCCTGTGCAGCCCCGCTCCCACCTGTGGAATGAAACTATGTGGAAAAACCGATGATGTGCAACTATGGGGACTGTTCCGGGCCCTCCCCCTTCTCTCTGTCTCTGTATGTCTCTCTCTCTCTCTCTCTCTCTGTCAAAAACAATAAAAATAAATCTTTAAAAAAAAATGTGACTGTGGTTGGGTGGGGGTGGGGGAGGGAGGGATTCTGGGAGTTGGTGCAGAAGAGGAAGCACCTGACACCCGTCAGGTGGGGCACAGCCTCTCCACTGGCCCCCAGGGACTCAGACTGGTGGTCTGGTCTTCCTGTGACTCAAGGAGTTGGAGAGAGAAAATAAAGGAACCAGCTCTTGCCATGCTCAGCTCTGCATGGTTGGCTGTGGGGGTCCAATGCTTACTTGGTGACAATTGGGTGCCCATGGAGCTCAGACTACCTAGGGGAGGGACAGCCCCTTCCTACAACATGATAGGGCAGGGAGGCAGGCGTGAGTGTGTCTGTGGGGAGCCTGGGGGACATTCAGAGGCTCCTGAAGGCCAGGATAGATAGAGGGTGCCGAAAGTAGAAGGGCAGATGGTAGGGGCAGAGTGGGCAGCATCCCCCCTCTCAAGAACATGTGTTCTACTGGTTGTAAGAGGGCTGTGGTCCCAAGGGAGGCTCTCCTTCAGGTGCAAGTTTTGCTGTCAGAAGCAAAGCTGAGCTGAGCTGCTGAGAGTGGGGTGGTTCAAGGACACACATCCTCTTCTCTCCCAGTACCCCTAACAGGAGCCTCATGCCTGGAGGTCATCCCTCAAATGCACTGAGAGGGGGGTCTCCAAGGTCCAGAGCGGGCCCAGCCTACACTCGCAGCCATCTGCTGGGCCCTCAGTGGGCCCTTCCCCTCATCTCCGCCTGTGTGGGGGCAGGGTGGGCAGGCAGGACCAGGAAGGGAGTGTGAATCCTAACAGGGCCTTTTGGGCCTGTGCGGGGTGACAGGCTCCGTTCTGGGCTCCCCTTCTCCTTAAGATCCCAAACGCCGCCACCGGACGCTAGCTTGTCCCCACTGCCAGGACAAGCGCAGCAGGAGCTGTTCCTCTAGCCAGAGGCTCTGGGCCGGCCCGCCCCTCCCGCCCTCAGCTTCCTCCCCTGCACTACGGCCAACCACTGCCCAGCTGCTTTGTCCCCAGTCCCTCTGTCCCCTCTGGGGACACAGGATCTCTTGCGCCGACTAGAGAGACTCTCCAGACACCGGTCTTTGAGACTCGGAGCAAGGTAGCCACGCCCGGTTACCGGTAGGTTAGGCCCCACATGGCGGGACCACCGAGATGCCTGGACCTCCGCGAGACCTAGAGCGGTCCCGGAAGTGCACGTGGGCGGGGGCGGGGCTCGGGCGGTCGAGGAGCAGCGGGCTTCGCGTCAGCAGCAGCCGCGGAGGGAGGCCGCGTCGGCTGCGGGTTGGTGCGGCCCCGCCCCGCCCGCGGCTCCGCCCCGGCCCAGGTGAGTGGCTCCACTTCAGCCAGAGTTCCCACCTGTCTGTCTGGTGGCAAGTATGTTGGGGCATTGGCGTCGCTGCCCGGGCAGCGTGTGCGGGTCCGCGGCCGCTCGCGGGCCTCCAGCCAGGAAACCCTGACCGGACCGAGGGTCCGCTGGATGCCCGGGCCCTGCAGGGTTACCTGGAGGATGGGGTGACAGATTCAGGAGGAGCCGTGAAAGGCCCCGAGAGAGATGGGAATCATGGGGTTCCCGACCTTTGGCTTTTCGATCCAAAAACGTTTAAAACATTGTTGGGGACAGGTAAAGGATTGCCAACTTTTAAAACGGAATGGAGACCTCAGCGTGTAGGTGGTACAGCGTGAGAATGGAAAACCCCCAAGGAGGGAAGCTTGGAAACACCGGATTTAACAGGTGAGTAGAGGAAGAAGTTGCAATCTACAGATACCAGGAAGGAGGGATCCGAGGGCATGATCATTGTGGGTGGGGGAGGGGGGACTTTCAGAAACCAAGGGAATACAGCGGGGCGTGGCATTGGAGGTGATTTGTCCAGCAAGCTAAAAGCCTTGAGGCGTCCAGGTAGGCAGGATGGGTTTAGTAAAGGGGTGGCCCCATATTGTTACATAGTCCAGTTTTTTAAGAGAGCCAGAAACCTACTACGTTTTCCATATTGGCAGCTAAGTCAAACAAAAAGGAAAAGCCCAACTCTTGCAAGCCAGACGAAACGTGTCTGTGGCAGGATCCCCAGGCTGCCAATTTGCAACCTCTGAAATGAAGGGTTTTGAGAAGGAGGTATTGGTGAGCAGTGCCAGAAGGGGTGGGGAAGTGAGGACTGAGAAGAGAGGAATTGGCAGTAAGGAAGTCAGTGGATGCTGAAGCTGGGCGTTGAAGTCCCAGCTGAAATTGGAAACTTGAAGTCTTTCTCAGTGCCATATACAGTCGTATGATTTTCCTTGGCAACATTTAACATTTTGAGAGGAATTGGCAGAGAAGGAATTAGCGGCTGGTTGCAACAGGGCAGAATGTGAGGAACGTGATAATGGTCAGAGAGTTAGTTGAAGTGATGTCTATGGTTAGACTGACTATAGACAGAGAAGGAAGCGGTGGAACTAGTAGAGGAGAATAGGGTGAACATGGGGCAGGGGGATGTTAGGTGGAGTTTGACTGAGAGAACTGGAAGGATTGAAGGTTATAGTTGCTGAAGTGAGCAAAGAAGTTTTGAGAATATATGTTTTGTGTATTCTCACTAGTCTTTCTACTGGCAGAAAATTCATTTAAAAATATTTCCAAGTAGAAATGTGTTCCGTCATGACTATTCTGATTAATATGTTTTTGAGCCAGTTATTATTCTGTAAACTTCAGGATAAGGATGATAGAGTTGTGAAGATGAAATGAAATATGCTTGTAAAAGGTCTAGTAGTGCTTAGCACAGAATAGATGCTTAATAAATGTGAACTGTTGTTAATATTACAGTACCTGAGGAGTTTCCCTTTAGCTTGCACCTAAATTTCTGAATGGGGTCCTGAAGGGTGCCCTCAGGGGCCACCACAGTGAGATGGGGGCTGAGTGTGTTATAGCCTCCTTCCTTGTTCCTAAGAAAACACCCCCTCTGATGCAGCCATATTTTTGTTTGTTTTATTTATTTGTATCTCCTAGAGAATAATTTTTTTGAGTGAAGAATTCAAGTGTGAAAATCAGTTCTGGCACGAAACCAAATGGCTTTTCCTTCATTCAATCATGAATTAATTTAACAAATGTATGTGGAGAGATTGTCCTCTTGTGCTGGGGTGCGGGTTCCAAATTGAAGGCACACAGTACTTGCCCTTAAGGAGCTTGCAGGCAGTGGTGGGGAGAATCCTGTCAATTGATATGTGCCATCCAAGGTGGTGAGTGCTGTGATGGATGTGTGTGTACAGAGCTCTGTGGGGTATGCTTGAGAGCCTCAGTCTGAGGATGTAGGGAAGAGGGGACATTTGAGCTTAGTCTGGAAGGATGTTCCAGTGACAGTCTGAGAATGGGGAGGGACCTGGTAAAAGGAGGAAAACAACGGTGCAAATGAGTTATTGAGCTGGCAGGTTAGAAGTGTGTGGAAGGGAAGGCAGGAGATGGAGCTGGAAGGGCTGGAAGGGCCGTGTGTGAAGGGCCTTGTGAAGGAGTTGGGTTGTCACAGATCCTAAGAAGAGAAAGGTGTTTTGGGTATTTGACACTAGTGTCAATTGTCAATGTAGAGAACGGACCAGAGGGAGGAATAGAAGCTGGATGTAGGTGGCCAGTTTGGAAGTAAGTATTGAAATCATCTTGGGGAGTCACACTGAGTCCTGAGCTGCAGAATGACAGCAATAAAACCTCAGGAAATGAATAGGACAGGACCTGCAGGCGAGACGGAGAAGATCTAAGCCGATTTTCAGGGTTCAGGTTGGGACACCCAGCTGTTTGGAGGGGGTGAAGCTAACCTAGTATAGGAAGAAAGTGCTCGCTCACTCTTTCTCTTTCCCAACAAAACCTCATCCCAACATCCTCCAGTAGGTGGAGTATTGCCCCTTTTCCACAGGGCTCTACTTCCTGTTCTGGCCCACTTTTCTGAACACCCTTAGCCTTTGGAGTCTAGCACCATGGTGTGATGCTTGATTCTGTCTTTCTCTCTTGTCATTTTGCAGTTTCTGATAAATCAAACTTGTCTCTAATTAGTGGGATCATCTCAAAGGCAAGATTGTGTCTTATACTTATTTCATTATATCTACCATAGATTCTGGCACAGGAAGGAAGCACATACTAGGTACTTGACCTGCTGGCTTGACAATGTCCCTTGCTTTCTTTTCAGATTGTAAGAACAGTAAGTGTGTCCCAAAGAAGAACATCTTTCAAGAAATACAGTCATTGGGAATAATTCTGGATCCACAATGGAGGTCCCCCCAGCATCCAAGCTTGGTGAGACCTTTGTTTTTGAAGATGGGTTAGAGATGCAGCAAGAACTTTTCCCAGAAGGGGACCTGGGGGACACGTTTCTTCAGGAAAGAGGTTTAGAGCAAATGACTGTTATCTACAAGGAGATCCCTCTTGGGGAGCAAAATGAAGAACATGATGATTATGAGGGGAATTTCAGTCTGTGCTCAAGCCCTATTCAACATCAGAGTATCCCCCTAGTAAACAGACCCCAAGATGATGAACTGTTTGGCCAAACCTTCCAGAAATCAGACCTTAGTATGTGTCAGTTAATCCACAGTGGTGAAGAACCCAGTAAACATAATTGTGAGATAGTGGGCAGCAGGGACTCAGGACCTAATGAACCTCACAAAACTACACAACCAGCAAAACCCTATGCATGTCGGGAATGTGGGAAGGCCTTCAGCCAGAGCTCACACCTTCTCAGACACCTGGTGATTCACACTGGGGAGAAGCCCTATGAGTGCTGTGAGTGTGGGAAGGCCTTCAGCCAGAGTTCACACCTTCTTAGACATCAGATAATCCATACTGGGGAGAAGCCCTACGAATGCTCGGAATGTGGAAAAGCTTTTCGCCAGAGCTCAGCTCTCACACAACATCAGAAAACCCACACTGGGAAGAAACCTTATGAGTGTAGGGAATGCGGGAAAGATTTCAGTCGGAGCTCAAGTCTCAGAAAACATGAGAGAATTCATACCGGAGAGAAACCTTATCAGTGTAAGGAGTGTGGGAAGTCTTTTAACCAGAGTTCAGGCCTGAGCCAGCATCGGAAAATCCACACCCTAAAGAAACCTCACGAATGTGATCTCTGCGGGAAAGCCTTTTGTCACAGGTCCCACCTCATTCGGCACCAGAGGATTCACACTGGGAAGAAACCATACAAATGTGAAGAGTGTGGGAAGGCCTTCAGCCAGAGCTCTAACCTCATTGAACACCGGAAGACCCACACCGGTGAGAAACCCTACAAATGCCATAAGTGTGGGAAGGCCTTCAGCCAGAGCTCGTCCCTCATTGAGCACCAGCGGATTCACACCGGGGAGAAGCCCTATGAGTGTAGCCAGTGCGGGAAGGCCTTCTGCCACAGCTCTGCACTCATTCAGCACCAGCGGATTCATACCGGGAAGAAGCCCTTTGCGTGCAACGAGTGTGGCAAAGCCTTCCGGCACAGGTCGGCCCTCATTGAGCATTATAAGACCCACACCAGAGAGAAACCCTACGAATGTAACCAATGTGGCAAGTCCTTCAGGGGGAGCTCACACCTCATTAGGCATCAGAAAATCCATGCTGGGGAGAAGTTCTAAAAAGAGAAGCTCACACCAAAGCTTGAAATTCTTTCCCAGATGGAGTCTACATCCAGTTGCTTTGTCTGCAAGGCACTGCCCACCTCCCTGATAACACTGCGGAACCCAGGTGCTCCTGAGCACCCGCACCAGCAGCAAGGCCCCCACTTGGCCCTAGCCAGGTGCCCTACGCTCAGCAGACTTACTGAGTGGAAGAGAGGGTGGGTGATAGGAAGGCCACCAGAATGGAGGTGTGCCCAGAGTTGGCCTTTCCTCAGTTTTCTCATTCTCACATTTGACTTTCAAGCCTGTGAGGCTTTGATTTGTCCTCTATTCCAGACTTCAGAAGAGGAATAAACGTAAGAGGAAGAGAATTGAGTTAAACACATGAAGATGTCAAGTGAACTCTTTAACCTCATACTGAACTTGGGCACTTTTAGATGTAACCATACTCACAGTCCAAATCAGCTAAAAAAGTGAATCTAAAAAGTAGATACCTCAGCCACAAAATTGAATCTTCTGCCTGGCTTGGCCACTGGTGGGAACAACCAAAACAGGTTACGGAACAAAGGGAGGGCCTGGGAGGGTTAGTTCTGGGATTGGGAGTGAGAGTGCAGGTCCCTGGCCTGGTCTCCTAATCTTGTTCTGCGTCAGAGTGAGAGTGGTCTCTTTCACAGGAGGGCAGAGGTTTGGTCCTGCAGGCCAGAGGACATTTGATGCTCAGCTCTGACTCAGCCAGGGCCTGAAGCATTGGTGCCCTCTAGAACTAACCCCTCCACAAGACTCAGGGCCCCCAAGACCATGGCGTGCCTTGGACATCGGCAGGACCTGTTACTGGTCTAGCAGCTGTGCAGCCTCCACTCCACCACCCAGTGCTGGAAGATGTTGGAAGCAGGGTGATTTGATCAGAGGTCCAGGTTCAAGTCTCAGTGTTGCCCTTCCTGCCTGTGTGATCTTGAGGAAGCCCCAAGGCTGTTTTAACATCTGCAATGGGGATAGTGGGACTTGACCACATACCTGTAAGGGTTGGTGCAAGGCTCCCATTCAGAATGAAGCCACACAGGAAGGTGCCTTGGCAACTGGCAATTGAGGATGGACACCCAGAATGACTCCTGCTCCACCCAGAGACATTGTACCTGCAGACTGGAGAGGCATCGCCCGACCCCAGTCCCAGTGTGGTTCCCGAAATGGAAGTGCTTGCGGCAGGCCCTCATTAAACCAGGCTTTCCCTCATTCCCTCAGGCTTGCATCCTGGGCTGTGGATGCCTTGTGATGTTTCCTGGAGGTTACCCCCAGCCTCTCTGCGGCCGCAGTGCCATCCACATCCCCGTACTCTGCCCTCCCCTCTGCCAACTGGTGTTCACCCGGGAATTGAATACCAGTTGGCACAAGCCCACATCCCACATGAACCATTTAATGGGCATCCCCAGAGGTGGGGCTCTAGTGTATTTTCAGATCTCCCCAGGTGTTTGCAATGTCCTAGCATGTAGCCAGGTGGTGAGGCCTGTGCTGGACACCCATACAGCCCCAGCATCTCCCAAATGTCAGGCCTGCTCATCCTGACAGAGCAGAGCTTGAAGATAGCCACTCTGTCTTAGTCCCCAAGAAATGGGCTCTTGCAGTGATGTATCTGGCTCATTGATAAGTGTCCTGGGCCCTCAGGCATTCTTGTGACCTTGGCCTTGGGGATCTTTAGTATTGGCTTTCCCCTAGGCTCTTCAAAGCCAGTGTGGGAGGAGGCGGTCTAAGCTACTTTGAAGTTTTCCGGTTCATGGCTGGAATCTCATAAACCCATGGTGGTAATGCTGGTTATTTCAGCTAATCAGCTCAGGATGTGTAGTTTCCTTTTGTTGTTTTGTTTTTTAAGATCTATTTTATTGTTTCTGACAAAGAGACAGAGAAGGGGGAGGGCCAGAGCAGTCTCCATAGTTGTATGTCATTAGTTTTCAACATAGTTTCATTCCACATGTGGGCGTGGCACCATGCAGGGCAGGGGTCCTTCCACATGAGAGGTGCACCCCCATAAGCCGTGGGCCTCCCACATGGGAAGCACAACCCAGGTGGGAGCCGAACTGGGGGCACACCTTGGACCCCAGGGCTGCAATGTGAGCATTCAACCTGCTGAGCCATCCTGGTTTCCCCTATGTATAGTTCTGATGAATAAAAATGGGAAAGCCATAATTATTATTAAGTGCAACTTGTAGCCAGAGATTTAAAAATAACAGGTCTGATGGGCTGGGGAAATAAACTCTGTCCAGCTCCTCTCTTTGCTGTGTGAATATGTAAAACATTTAAATAGAACCTGATGTACCACCAGCTGGACTGGCCTGACCAGGGTGCTGGGCATTGTTGGCAGGTGACCTTCACCAAAGGTCTTTCATTATTTAGCAGGAGTGGAGAGAATGCTGAGACCTCTGCTCAGTATGGGTAGGACAGCAAGTCCCGTCCCCCAAGATCTACCTCCTTGGCAACCCCCACCCCCATTCCATCTCAGCCCTGGCCAGCCCTGTCCCTGTTGGGCACCTTTAATGTCTCCCTTCATGTACTTGTGCACACCCCAGCCAAGTAGACTTTTTTTTTAAAGCATCACTTTGCACATGTCACCACTTTCCTTAAAACCAATCTTTGGGGTTTTTTTTCTGCACATAAAACCTCATATTAGCCAATCTGGTTCCCTCCCTGTAAAACCACATGGAGTTCATGCCAGCCCCTATTCAGATGCCCTCTCAAGTTATTTTATGCTGTTCTCATATTTTGGAATATGCACTTTCTCCTTCACCCTGCCCCTATCTCCTTTCTTCCTTTTGACAATTTATATAACAAGGATTTAAGACCCCCTTTCTGAAGGGTTGTAAGATTTTACAAACCATGGTAAGACCAGGTACTTTTCTTTTGGAAGTGTGAGCAGAACCTAGTTTCTTCTGTTCAGTTTCTTTCACTGTTTTATTATGTATTTAAATTCCTTTCATTTTATTTAGGTTCTCAATGTAAAGTTATGAGAAATTGCCCTGGTAATATTTTAATTGTCCTAGAATTTAGTTGTTTGTTTTTGTTGTCTTACCTTTTTTCCCTTATGGCAGATGTTGAGTATTATAAAGCTTCAACTCCCTGTTTGATTTACTCATTGAATTGTGTCAAACTATATGTATTCTGCTTTCTTCCTTTTTTTCTTAATACTTTACCTTTCTAAGATTAATTATTAGTTAACCACATTTTTAAGATTTCTAGTAAATGTGGATATTTTGGCCGATGATTTCTTCTTATAATTAGAGCTTTTTCTGCATTTCAGAAGTTTAATATTTGGTATTTTTTTGTTATTAGCAATTCCCTTTTGGCCGAAGTGTTTTTTTTAATTTTCAAGTGATAAATGTTTAGGTCATTGCTGTTATTTCTTTTCTTTTTCTTTAAGATTTATTTTATTGTTTTTGACAGAAACAGAGAAGTGGAAAGTGCACATCATCAGTTTTCGACATGGTTTCGTTCCACACAGGTGGGCGGAGGCCCCGGGCAAGGCAGGAGCCAGGCTATGGACCTCCTGCATGGGAGGCATGCCCCCTCAAGTCAAGTGCTGAACCAGTGGGCAAAAACCAAACTGGGGACCTCTTGCATGGGAAACACACCCCAGTTCAGCATATGGGTCTGCACAGTCCAGGGCTGGGATTTGATCCTTAGTCTCTGGGGCTGCAAAATGAGTGTTTAACCCACTGAGCCATCCCAGCTTTCCCCATTGCTGTTATTTATTATTGTATTGTGTTGTCAACATTTCCAAGTGTCCATAGAATTTACTTGCACCTGAATATATTATGAGTCTTATAATGTATTTGTGTACTCTCAAGAAATGTGATTTTACTCCATCAGTTCTGTTTGTTAACTCAGTTTTTAAATTATTTTATTCAAATCCATACTTTTATTTACTTCAGAGTTCTGAACCTGGGGTCTGTGCACTGCCTAAGTCTGTGAGCAGGCAGGGGTTTTAAAGGTTATGGACCCCTAGGGGCTGGACAAAGCTGTGCAGATATGTGTATGAATAAATGTCATTCTGGGAGGACATCTATCACATTCTCCACATTTTGAAAGGGCTCTGTGACCCCAAAATAGTTAAGAACACTCATTTACCTGATCTAATTGTAGTTTGACTTTGTGTTTTTCTCTTAGGTATTTCTGTTTCCCTTTAATTTCTGTTCCTCCTTTATGTGTGTTATTGCTATGTTAGTTGTTCAATCATTTCAAATCCTTTTTGAGAAATAGGCAGGGTAGAAATTGTCAGTAAGTACCATGATATTTGGGGTGTATATATTTAATAGTGATACTGAAAAACTGTGCCTTTTAGTGCCCTCTTTGCCTCTTTCAATACTTCTAGCATAAATTTCTCTTGTCCAAATATCATAATTGAAGCCCCTTACTTTTCTTGAATTTGCATTTGCATGACAGTTTATTTACGTAGTTCAGCATTTTCTTTTTGAAAATTGTGTATATATTTTGCTATATATCTGTAACTTATAAACACTGAATTGTTGGATTTTGTTTTCTATTTCTTTCTGTAATTTTTTTCCTTGTGTAAGAAGTTTTATCATTAACCTTGTTTAGAGTAAGGTATGCTTTATTTTCATCTTAATATTTTAATATATGTTAACTCACTTAACCCAAAAGGCCATGCTCATTCCCTCCCCTCCAGCTCTATGAGTTTTTATCCATGTGTGGAGTATCATTTCTGGGTATCGTCCCTGCCTTCATTAGAGCCATGCTCTATCCTGAATCCACTTTTCAAGTCACAGCCTCTGTAATGCAGAGGAATGATGCTACCTGATAGCCTTGTGGAGCTTGAAGGACTAAGGAATACAAACCTGCATGGCAAACTGAGGGTGTAGATGATTATTACCCTACTAGTATTTTGAAATATTTCTTTCATTTTCTGTCCTTACTGCCAGTGTTTTTTCAACATAACTTAGAACATTACATTGTGCTTTACCTTTTAGAAAATACTACCAGATGTAGCAAAGACTTAGACATTACAGATCCATCCCACCCTCCCAGAGTGAACCCACAGTCTTTTTTTTTTTTTTTTAAGATTTATTTTTATTGTTTTTGACAGAGAGAGAGACTAAGAGAAGGGGGAGGGCTTAGAGCAGTCTCCATAGTTGCACATCATTAGTTTTTGACATAGTTTCATTCCACAGGTGAGTGCAGGGCTGCACAGGGCAGGAACTGGGCCGGGGCCTCCCACCTAGGAGGTATGCCCCCGCGAGCCAGGGGGACTCTTACATGGGAAGCATGCATGACTGAGCACTGCAGGGGCGGGACCTGCAGCTTTCACTGTCTACCGTGTCCACCACTGAGCTGCAGAGTAGGCCCTCCACCAGCATTTGCTGTGTGAACAAGCAACTTTCTCCTGTCTATTCTGAGTATCAACAATACTCAGTCCTCTTTCTGTCATTTGTGTTTTCCCTCCAGTCTCGCTGATCTGACAGGAATCTGATGGACTGGCTTGAGGGAATGACAGGGACAGGGCAAGGGTGGGCAGGAGCTGTGCTGGGCTTGGAGGGAGCAGAGCATTCCAGGAAGTGAGGGCCAGGAGCAGAAAGGGTCCCAACCAGGGCAGGGAAGGAGGGCTTATCTGGAGATCACCAGCCATGGCCAGCTCTGACTAGGAAGGAGGGACAGTGGGCATGGCCATGCACTAGAGGAGGGACAGGAAGGAAAAGGCAGAGGGACTGATCAATGACCAGACTCTTCATGTACTGGACAGTTCCCTGGGAGGTGCCCAGGGAAACTGTGAACCTCTTCTCTTGGGGTATTTTCTCACTGGGCAACAAGGATCCCACCCCCCACACCCCATTGCACCCTGAGAACGAGGAGAGGTTGCAAATTAAGTATGAGACCAAAAAAATGAGCAGAGGGCATGGTTTGTAATTGACAAGGGTGTTGATTGGGTGTAGGGGGCTTGGCTGGGGAAGACTAGGGTGGGAAAGGAGACCCTCTCAGGGGTCCTGGGGCTCCATCCCCCTGAGGATGCGGGTGCTTAGGGTCTTAAAAACAAACTGAGGGGTCCACTGTCTTCTCCACGGTGCTCCCCTCGTGCGTGACCTGGCAGCTGTAGCTGCTGGCCGATTTCCACTGGGTGGCCGTCAGGCTCAGGTAGCTGCTGGCCGCATACTTGTTGTTGCTCTGCTTCGAGGGCTTGGTGGTCTCCACGCCCTGGGTGACAGGCGAGCCCCCTGCCTTCCAGGCCACTGTCACGCCGCCGGGGTAGAAGTCACTGATGAGGCACACCAGCGTGGCCTTGTTGCTGCTGAGCTCCTCAGAGGAGGGCGGGAACAGAATGACCAAGGGCGGAGACTTGGGCTGACCTGTGTGGACAGAGGAGGGGGTGTGAGATGCAAAGAGACAGTCTGAGGTGTTGGGGCAGCCCCCCCACCTACTAATCTACAGCCTCTGTGATCATTCCCATGGTATCTGCTTGTTCACCCAATGGACCTTCCTTCTCTGTTGCATCCTGTCCACTCAGTCCCTGGAAAGCAGGCAGCTCCTCCATCCCAGAAGCTTTTCCAAGTCACCTCTCCCAGGTGACCTGGTCAGGCCTCTCCAGCTGCAGCCTCAGTATCCCTGAGTGTCACCTGGGCAGGCTGTCCTCCCTCCTCCAGGTCTCCAGAGTCTGAGCGTTGTGTCTGACCTTGACTTCCTGAGCCCCCAGCCCAGCGTCAGGCTCCCACCTCACATTATTATTTTGGAGCCCAGTGCCTCATCTGTGGTCCTGGGTCCCCTGCTCAGCCTTCTAGGACAATCCTAATGACATGTGGGAGGCCTCGAGCCTGAGCCCAGTGCACAGTGGGACCTGGAATGCCCTCTCCCCATTGGGCCTCTGGTTCTGCCCCAGCCCAGCCTCAGCTCTCCAGAGAGGGCTGGATCCTCCCAGCCAAAGCCTGGGGTCTTCTTGTGGCTCTGCCTGTCTCCCCTCTCCAGGACTCTTCATCTCCACTGCGTTCTTAGAGCTGCTCCCCAGATGATGGGTACAGTGGCCCCATGGCTACTCCAGCTCTTCTGCTGACTCCTGATTTCATGGGGCAGCTGTGTAACTCTGCGCCCCCTGTTCACTTGCCCTTTGTCATATCCTGGGTCTCATGCAACCCTTGGAAGAAGGCAGATGGCTGATCCCTGGATGGATGGGACACCTGTGCCTCAGGGGTTATGAGGCTCCAGGGACAGAGGAGTCTCTGCCCTATGGGACTTGCTCCTTTCTGACCACCATCCTGGGATGGCTGGATTCTGGCCAGCTCACTTTGTCTCACCTGTGTCTCTGCATTCCAATGTCCTCACAGCTACACGGAGGCCCTGAGAGATTCAGCATAGAGTGAGCAAGATCCCTCTCTCCACCTTCCTCAGGGTAACCCTGTGTCCTTAGAGGTTGGGGTCACAGCTTCATTCCTGCCCCTGCCCCTGTCTCCTGTATGGCTCTCCCAGTTTGGATGAGCATTGAGGCCTCAGACTAGACTGGAGGCTCACGAATGTCTCCAAGGCTGCGTCCATGACCCTAGTCAGAACCAGCCTTTGGTCCCCTTGCAGGCATCTGCCCTGGAAGAGGGGAAGGAGTCCCATTCTTGGGCCAAATATGTAGCCCAGGTCCCCACTTCTAAATGTTGGATTCTGGAAGTAGCTGCTCCTGCTGTTGGGTCCTTCCTGCTGGTTACCCAGAGACTAACCCATCTTGCCCACACCTTATGAAGAAAGGTGGAGGCTGGTCCTTAAGGCTGGGAGGGCAGAGGAGAAGAAGCTCCTGGAGAGAGAAGAGTGACTTGCCCAAGACAACAGAAGGGTGGGACAGGATGGAAAGGTAGTGACAACCACTTACCTAGGACGGTGAGCTGGGTCCCACTGCCAAAGATATACCATGGTAACTGAGGATCAGACCAAAACCTGCCGGGCCAGCACCTGGGGCCTGCCCCCCGGGGGCCAGTCTGGAACTGGAACCTGCTAGACACAATGGGCACAGAGTTGCAGTAGGCAGGGCTGTGTCCTAGAGTGGGACAAGTGGGTGGTCAAGTCTCCAGAGGCCAGGGTGTCCCTGGCTGGACCCACAGCTGTGGCATTCCCATGCCTGGTCCCCTGTCTAAGGCAGGTACTGCCCATACTTTGGAGTCACCCAGTGTGTGACATTCCTCACTCTGAGGCTATCTTGATCACCTCTGAATACTCAGTACTGGTGAATTCACTGAGTACTGTGTCCCATCAGGCAGCTGCGTAGTGTGGCAGGATGAGTCCCAAACTGGCTCGAATCTGCCTGACCTTTCCTGGCCTCATTTTAGGGCCTCTGAGTGTTTCTTCCTCACAGTTTCCCACTGTTTGGCCTGGTGGGCTTCCTCCTTGGGCCTTGGACACCAGGTCATTTTTGACTCATGGTGCTCCCATGTTGAGACACCCTCTCCCTTTGTCTCTACACATCAATACACAATTCATCCCACTTCTTTATGCAGCCTTCTCTGATCTCTCAGATCACTGTGCATCCATCATCCATCCAGCCATCCAGCCATCCATTCATCCATCATCCATTCATCCATTTATCCATCATCCATTCATCCATTTATCCACTCAATAATGACTCTCATGCAGCTGCCCTCCATTACCGGTAACTGTTTCACATGCTGAGACATGGTAGGGACCCCTGGTTATCCATCTTTCCCTAAAACCTTTCAGGTCAAGGCCAACGAAACACTCTTCCTGGTCAAGTCTGATGTCCCTCCCCAGTTCCTGTTGTACCTTATGTGTCTGCTGGATGCATCACAGAGCTGGATCCTCTTTCTAGCAACTCTTTTCCCCTTGATATATGAGACTTCCCACTCTCTTCCTCCTCTGGCTTTCCTTTCTCCACAACCCATGCATGGCAGCTGCCCCCAGACCAGCACTCTAGGTTCTCCTTCTTTGCCATCTTCCCACACTGTGGATTCCCACTACTGCCCATACAGTGAGGCTCAAGTCTATCCCAGCTCCAAGCTTTCTTTTCAGCTCCACCTAAATTATCTAGTGACCATCTCCAGCTGGATGGCCACAGGAATCTCAAAATCACATCCAAAAAAGACTGGTCACCTTTCTCCCAACCCAGTTCTTTTTCTGTATTCATCTTGTCACACATCATCATGAGTGCTCTCACCCCAACACTTCACCCCCAGGCCAGAAACCTGTGTTCTTAGATTCAGCACCTAAATATTCATTTTTAAAGTTAAACCAGGCTCATAATAATTGAGAAACAACAGAACCACCCTCTGAGATTCTGAAACCACAAGAAACTCCAGATTTTGCTATGCCAATTTTAATTTCCAACTCATACAAGAATGTGGCATTGAATTGGGAAAAATTGGATGCAAACCTCTCTGCCAGAGGGTTGAGCCAGTGCATTTTTCACTTTAGAAGCTGTTCTAGTCAGCTGTGGTTGGTAGTGTGATATAAAACTTTCTTGCTTTAAATTTTTGTTTTAAAATTACAAGAATATTACATATACAACACAATTAAGCAAATTCATTTAAAAAATGTAATATTTATCTTTCTACCTCTTGCTATGCAGTGTCATTTTCTTGTTTTGTGGTAAAATATACATAGTATAAAATTTTCCATTTTAACTCATCCTGTGAGGCTAGCATTACCCTAATACCAAAACCAGAGAAAGATATTACAAGAAAAGAAAACTAAAAAGCAATATATCTCTCATGAACATACAAAAATCCTCAACAAAATATTTTCAAATTGAATATAAAAATACATTAAAAGAATTATGCACCATGACCAAATGGGATTTATCCCAGTCATGCAAGTCTGGCTCAATACTTGAAAATCAATTAATGTAATCAATCACATCAGCAGGCTAAAGAAGAAAAATCACAAGATTATATCAATAGATGCAGAAAGAAACATTTGACAGAAGCCAATACCCATTCATTATAAAAACTCTCAGTACTCTAGAAATACAGGGTCATTTCCTCAACTTGCTAAAAGATATCTACAAAAAATACAAACAAGCAAACAACAAACAAAAAAAACCCCAAAAAACCTTGGATCATGCTTAATGGTGAGAAACTTGAAGCTTCCTAAGAACAAGTTAAAAATGTCCTCTTCCACCACTGCTTTTCAATTTCTAGCTAATGAAATAAGACAAGAAAATAAAATAAAAGGTATACAAATTAGAAGAGATGAAATAAAACTATCTATTTATAGATAATGTGATTGTATATAAAAATCCAAAAGAACTGACAGAAATAAACATATCCTCCTCGAGTTAATGAGCAACTAAAACAAGGTTGCAAGATAAATGATTAATATACAAATCAAGTACTTTTCTACATATCATCAATGACAAATAGAATTTGAAATTAAAAACATAATACCATTTCATTATTATACCCAGATTTAAACCACTTAATATAAATCTAACAAAATATGTATAAGATCTATATGAGAAAAACTATTAAACTCTGATGATAAAAACCAAAGAAGAACTAAATAAATGGAATAATATTTCATGTTCATGGATAGAAAGACTCAATATTGTCAAGATGTCAGTTCTTCCCAACTTGATATACAGATTCATTGCAATCCCAATCAAATTCCTAGAAAGTTTTTTTTATATTGATAAACTAATTCTAAAATTTATTTAGAGGGTCAAAAGGATCTCTATATAAACTTTAGGAAAAAAAAGAACAAAGTTGGAAGATTGACACAACAATACTTCAAGACTATAAAGTTACAGTAATCAAAACAGTGTGTTGTTGGCATAGTCAGACATGTAGACCAATGGACTAGAATAGAGGGCCCAGAAGTAAACCTTCACAAAAACAATCAAATGATTTTCCCCCCAAATATTTATCTTATTGTTTTTGACAGAGAGACAGAGAGATAGAGAGACAGAGTGAAAGGGGAGGGCCCAGAGCAGTCTCCATAATTGTACATCATCAGTTTTCAAACCAGGCAGGGGGCCTCCCATATGGGAGGTATGCCCCGGCAAGCTCAGGGCCTCCCACATAAGAGGCACGGCCTGGGCAGGCACCAAACCAAACTGGTGGGCAGCACACCCAGTTCAGCACAAGCCAGGCCAGGACTAGGACTCGTTCCTCTGATCTTCGGGCAGCAATGCTAGAGCTCAACCCACTGAGCCATCCCAGCTCCCCGCAAATGATTTTGACAAGTATGCCAAGACCATTCAATGGAGAAAGGACAGTCTTTTCAACAAATGGTGATAGGGAAACTGGACATCCAAATGTAAAAGAATTAAGTTAGATCCTTACCTAACACCATAGACAAACATTAACTCAAAATGGGTGAAAGACATAAATGTAAAAACTAAAACAATAAAACTCTTAGAATAAAACATATGATAAAAACTTTACAACACTAGATTGACAATGATTGACACCAAAGGCACAGGCACTAAAAGAATAACCAGACAAATTGGACTTCATAAAAAATTAAAAATTGTGTACATCAAAAACCAGAATTCACAAAGTAAAAAGGTAACCTATAGAGTAGGAGAAAATATTTGCAAATCATATATGTGATAAGGGATTAATCTCCAGAATAGATAGGGAACTTCTAAAAAGAAAACCCAACAACAAAAACAAACAACCCAATTCAAAAATGGGCCAAAAGCTTGAATGAACATTTTTCTAAAGAAGATGTACAAATGGCCAATAATCACATGAAAAGATGCTCCATATAATTAATCATTGAGTAAATGCATGTCAAAACTACAATGAGATACCACTTCTTACCCATTGGATGGCTACTATAAAAAAGAGAGAAAACAACAAGTGTTGGTAAGGATGTGGAGAAATCAGAACCTTTGTGTACTATTGGTGGGAATGTAAAATGGTGGGTGCAACCACTATTGAAAACAGTATGGAGGTTGCTTAAAAAATTAAAAATAGAAATTCCATATGGCCCATAAATTTCACTTCTGGGTATATACACAAAAGAATCTCGAAGAGATATTTGTTCGCCCATCTTCATAGCAGCATTATTTGCAATGCTCTTGTGTCACTGATTATCAGAAGTCATCTCAGATCTCAACACTTTGTCCAGAGACTTCCCACCATCCACGGAGAGGAGTGTCACACGGCAAGGTGGGGCAGGCCACGGCCCCTGCACTCTCTTGCCCAGGCCTGTCCCACAGAGGTGCCTGCATCCTGGCTAGGCTCAGACTCCTGGGGGGCCAGTCCCAGGAGGCAGCCTTGGCTGAGAGTCCTTGGCTTAGGGTCCCAAGGACTTCAGGGAAGTTCCCCCCCACCACAAAGCATCAGTGAGAGCCTGTGCCCTCGTGCCTTTCCAGTGAGTGGAAGAGTGAGGACATAGTTCATCAGCTAAGGAGGCCTGGGCACCCTGGACGTCAACACTTGCTACCACAGGAGCATCCTCCTCATGCCTCCATTTCTGCCCCACCTGGAGGACCAGGGAGGGGCACCAATGTAGGGTGCAAAATTTAAGGCATGCCAAAACTCAGTAATTAAGATAAATACTATTTTCATATAATATTAAATAGTAACAATCAATGCAAACAAATCCACACTGAACAAAATGTAAGTTCTTTAAATAAAGCTGGTGTCTGCCCAGGCCCCTGTTCTCACTGACTCTTCTTTCTCTCCCCTCTCCCCTCACTGACACTCTCTGCCCCCCACTCCCAGTGGGGGTGGGACCCTCATGTCACCCACATGACTTAGGCCTTACCTGTCCCACAGGCTCCAAGGGCTGCTTCTTGTCGGGGCACCAGGGCCTGGGATCCTGCCCTGAGGTGCTGCCGTTGAGAGCAGCAGGCCGTGGGTGCCCACAGCCAGGCCCAAGAGCATCAGAGCCCAGCACTGCCTGAGGCCAGGGCTCTGCCCCCTGTGGGCTTCCTGGCCCACCTGTCCTGTCCTGGGTCTCATCTGCCCTTAGGGTCAAAGGCACCTCTGGCTGACCTGCTAGTGTAAGCACCCTGGGGGGTGAGGGGTGGCAGATGCCCCTGGTCACTCTTGTTGGCACTGGCTGTCCTAGTGTGCCCCCATTGACATAGCCCTGTCCTCTGCCTGGGCCTAATCTGGTCCTTGCCCCAGTGTCCCACCCTCTCCAGGGCCATGGCCGTTACCCCTGGTCGTCTCTCCCAGTGGGGCATCTGTTAACTGTCCCGCTGTGGTCAGGATCCAGGGCTCAACCGCCTCCTGCCACAGCTGCCAGCCTGGCCTTGCCCCTGGGGCCCTGGGTAAGTCACACCTGCTCCTGCCTTCTTTCCTCAGTTCCCCAAGGGCACCAGGTCTGTGAGCATCTCCCTGGGGCCTAGAGGGACCGCTGAGGGCAACACTGGTAGTGAGTAGTACTTGGAAAGTAGAGCCTTCAGATTTCTCCAGATTTCAACCAGTCCCTCTGATTCCTGACAATTATGTGGTCTCTTATCCTGAAAATGCTAGAGACCCTTCTCTGAGATCTGGGCAGAACAGCACATGATACCCCTCTTGGTGGGAGTGCAGGGTGGACTGGGGGTTGCTGGGTCTCAGGTGGGGAAGAACCCTGTACTCGTGAGCTCCTGTCACATGGAACCTCAGGAGCTGGGGACAGTAGGCCAAGTCTCCCTCTGTTCACAGGCCTTTCTCCTGGACATGAGACAAAGTTTGGAGACAATGAGAGGGGAAAACCCTTTTCTTCCAGGCTCTTTCTCCCCTTTGTCCTGGAAGGGCAGGACCAAGGTGTCAGGTAGGCTGCAGACCAGGGCTCAAGGAAAGAGTAGGACTGGTTTTCATGGGACTGGAGCATCTCAGGGAGCAGAGCTGGAGGGGAGAAGGTGGGGGAAGGCCTCCACCCTGCCTGGATCCTCTCCCTGTCTCCTCCCTGCCTACAGGACCAGCTCCTTGGGCATAGGGCCTCTCCTGTCTGCTATCCTCTTTCTCATTGCTGCACCCTTCACTCTCTTAGGAAATCGCAATGACCCCAGCCATCTAAGAGAATCTTGGAGTGGCAGGGTCTTTGGAACCCAAGAATTCGTTCATGTGATAAACACATGCATTCATTTATTCATTTATTTATTCATTCATTTATTCACCCAACTCTGTTATCACTTATTGTTTATCACCCACATAAAATGAGCTGAACAGATCCTACCCACTGAGAATTTGCAGATTAGTGTAGGAGAGACTTGCAAAATAAATTTAGAACTGTGTGGTAGGTGCTAAATATAGTTAGAAAAACATGGTGTTTGTACATCACAGGAAGTTAGTAACTGCATAAAACCATCAGGGAAATCTTGCCTAAGGAGGGAGATTTGAGATAATTATGGAACCCTTAATGGGTGCAGCCAGCTGGAGGACACCGCAAAGGGACAGGAAGTCAACAGCTTGGCAAGGATTTGGAGGCAACCAAAAGAACCAGGTGTCCAATCAACTGTAGATGGCTTAATATGACACAGAAAGTGAGGGGGGTTGTATAAGACATGAAACTTGGGACAGAGTCTGGGTCAGCCTCCAAAGGGTGTGTCATGATAAGAAGTGAACTTTTCTCCCTTCAACCTCAGTTGTCCTAGCACGAGCCATAGGCAGCTGTTGGTCACTTGGAATGTGAACGGTCCAAATTGAGGTGAACCACAAGTATAAAATACACACTGGATTTTGAAGACTAACATTAAGAAACAGTTTAAACCATCTCACAACTAATTTTTATGCTGATTGCAAATTGAAATGATAATATATGGACTCTATTGGGTTAAATAAAATATATTATTAAAATCACCTGTTTCTTTTTTACCTTTTTTTTTTTTTTAATGTAGCCACAAGAAAATTGAAAGTGACGGATTTGTCTTGCATATGTGCCGCTGGGAGTGGGAGACAATCGAAGGTCAGAGAGGAGAGATGCAAGCAAGACTGGATCTGTAAATAATGAGGATGTGGAGCGAGGGCACAGACTGCTGCAGGGGGATGCGCAGGAGGCCAGATAACAGTCAAGGTGAGAAATGACTCAGAATAAATGAAAGGACTGGACCAGGGAGAAGGCCAGGCCTGTGATTGATGAGGCAATAATCAAACTACTATTTCATTGAGCACCCATTATAGTTAAGCCCAGGTAAGCATTTTATATACATTAATTGGTGCTGTCATTATCCTCATCACTGACAACATGAGAAATGGCCTAGAGTTCAAGGCTGACCAGAGCCAAGTCTCACACTCTGACTGTCCTGAAGCCTGTGTCCCAGGGTCTCATCCTCCAAGAATCCGGTGGGACAGGGACATTAGGATGATGGAGGAGCCCAGCGTGACTCCTGCTCTCTGGGTTTCTTGTCATAGCATGGAATCCTGGAATCATGAAGGATGAAAGCAGAAGGGTAGGTAGAAGACAGAGATCTTTGGGGATCACCTAGATGGCCTTTAAAAACATGGGCCCGGAGTCCCCTCCTCGGGGGGCAAAGGCCTGATGCAAGAAGAACTCTGTGTTTGTGGAAGTGGGAACTCAGAGGATACCTGGAACATGACATGAGCTGAAACCATTGTTTTACAAGAGACTCAGGCCACATATGGAAGGGCCAATATTAACACACGTTAATATTATAGCCGTGATAAATGGACATCCTTAGCCAAGTTGGGGGAGATGTTTTGCCTGGCACCGCTCTGTACATGGTGTGACACCACCCATGGGCTCAGGGTGCTGAGCTATGGGCCAGGGTTGCAGCAAGCCCCCTATTCCCTTTTCATACAACAATCTCATCAGTGAGGTCACACCCCACTCACCTCCACATCTTTCTGTGGGTCCAGAGGTTTAGTGTCTGCTCTAGACCTGTCTTGTTTTGTTTTTTAAGATTTATTTTACTGTTTTTGACAGAGAGACAGAGACACAGAGAGAGAGAGAAAGGGGAGAGCACAGAGCAGTCTCTGTAGTTGTATGTCATCAGTTTTCAACATAGTTTCATTCCACACAGGTGCGCGGGGGCTGTGCAGCACGATAGCTGGGCAGGGGGCCTCCAGCATGGGAGGCACTCCCTCAGGAGCTGGAGGCTGAACCGGGGGCCTCCCACATGGGAAGCTCACCCCAGCAAGAACTGAACTGGGGCCAGTTCAGCATATGGGTCTGCGCAGGCCAGGACTGGTGCTCAGTTCTTGGACCCCGGGGCTGCAAAGCAAGCACTCAACCTGCTGAGCCATCCTGTCTGCCCCTGCTCTAGACCTGTTACTTGGCAACCAGTCTCCTCTGCAGAGGCCCAGTAATGGCATTTCTAAGCTTGTTTACCCTGTAACTCCTGTAAAGGATCAGATGACAGTAGGGTCCTGTCCTTGGCCAGAGCATCCCCCACCAAGTTGTTTATGTCAGCGCCCTGTCCCCCATAACCCACAAGAGCAGACTGTGATGCCCAGTCTCCTGGGACCTTTGTTCTAGTTTGCTTTTTGGGTATGTCCCTCTCATTCCAAGCAGCTGGGGCCACCTCAGCACAATTCAGCACACCAGTCACACCAAACACAGCAAAACAACTTCTCAATATACAAGGAGCTTTAATGCCCCAATTCAGCCTCAAACAGGGCCTATCTGGACAATGAGCATCTTCTCTGCTGTGTGCAGCCCACGGTCCTCCGCCTTCCCCACCCTCTCCATGGGGATGTGCACGCCTTCTGTCTTTACTTCACAGTCAACATGTCCTGGGGTGCCTGGGACACTGAAGCAGCAGGCTCCTTTTCTTCCCCCCTCTCTCTCTCCATCTCTTTCTCCTTCTCAAAGCGCTGGGTCCCCACAGCACAGTAATAAGTTGCCTCATCTTCAGGCTGCAGGTCCGAGATGCTCAAATATCCCATGTTCTTGGCCACGTCTTTAGATCCAGAGAAGCGCGGGGGGACCTTGGGGCCCAGTTTCTTGTCTGAGTGGGAGAAATATCTCAGCAAGAATCTTGGAGGGTGGCCAGGCCTCTGCTGATACCAATAGATGCTGTGAATTCTGACATCATGGTCGCTGCTCAAGGTACAGGCCAGACTGATTGTGGTTCCAAGAAATGAGGACATAGATGCTGGCTGATTTAGCACCGGCTGAGGGCCACAACCTGGAGAGACAGAAGCATGTGGGCACCTGGGGCAGGGCAGAGCAGGGCAAGGGAGGAACCAGGGGCTGCGAGCTTTGGGGTGTTCTCACCTGTGCAGTGGACGAGGAGCACCAACAGACCAGGAACCCAGGACATGGTGCAGACGTGCAGAACTCTGCCTCCCAAATTGTGCAGCCACAGCTCCTGGGGGCCTCTTGGGGCCTGGGCAGCATCCTCCTCCACCTTCTTAGGGGTGGGGCCATTGTACACCCAGTTCCAGCCACCGCCATCCCAAACTTTCTTGGGTTTGCAGCGTCCGTTAGGGGAATGGGCCCATGGCGGTCTTTGCGGCTCTTGCCTTGGCCCCATGGAAGCATTTCAGAGGAAGCACCTGCTAGAAGCTTTTGGGCCAGTGCCCAGGAGGCCAGCCTACAGGCTCAGGTCCCTGAGGGAAAGTGACCTCAATGTCCCCCCAAGGAAGGTGAGTCCCACAGAAAGTTTCAGCACTTTCACATTCTTCTTTGCCTATAGCTAAGCATGACTGGATTTAGGGGTATGGTTCAAATGTTTAAAGAAGTGATTATTTTATTCACTCAAGAAGAAAAACAATTTAAAAATAAAAACAATTATAGCTTTAAACAATTGGGTCGTTCCCTGATTCTGTGGGTTGCCAAGGTGGTTCTTCTGGTCCCACTCAGGGTCATGCATTTGGTTGTGGTCAATGATGGCTGGACCTGGCCTGAGAGGTCCAATGACTGCATGAGGCTCTGAGCTCAACAACCCTCCACCCTTGATCCAGCAAACCCCTAGTCACTAGTTATTTCCCTCTCCTTTTCTCCTCCCTTATTTTAGGATTCCTATCATTCCCCACTTCTCCTCGTTTCCCATCTAGAGTCATTTCTACTTCCCACTTTTCTCTCACATAGTGCCAAGCCACATTGGCACCAAGCTCTTTGTCACCATGGGACCTTTGCTCATGATGTTCCCATGGCCAAAAACCTTTTTCTCCTGGTCCTCTCAGAACTAGGCCCCTCCCTTCAGTGCTAATTTCAATGTTACCTCCTCAGCAGCCTTACCTGACTGGCCCAGGTAGATAGGTTGGCCCCACTCTTGCTCTCTTAGATACTACACTCATTTTTGTCAAAGCATTTTCACAGGTTGCAACTTTGACTGTAGATGCAAAGGGTCTGCTTGCCTGCACACATCCAAGTCAAAAACGACATGAGCAGGAGCTTGTAGCAAAGAAAATAGAAGTTTATTTAAGGAGTTGGCACCAAGCCTGGAGACATAAATGAACTAGTGCTCTCAAAAACTGGGCTCCCCAGTGGTCTCTAGTCGTAGGTTATATAAGGGAAAAATCATTAATCATGGTTGCTATGGGAGTTGGGTTCATAGGCTCTACTGATTGGTTGAGGCTAAGGTAGAGACAATTGATTATGGCTTCAGGTCCTGGTATTAGTCACTGCATTGTTCGGTCTGGTTTCCAAGGGATAAGCTCTGTGGGGACATTCTGCTTTCATGAGTCTGGGACTAAAACACAACCGAGGTCAAGGTGTTGTCTTTGTTTGACTAAAATCTTATTCTAGTTTGAGGTTTGGTTATTATATCTTGGTCATGGTTGGTAGACCTGAAGCTTTATTCCTAAGTGAACTTGATGCGGACCAGAACCTAATGTCCTAAGGGCTTAATGACGAAAAGAAGTGGATATACAGTATATATACGGGTAGGAGGACCTGGGGAAAAGAATGCAATTGAGTTATAGTTCTATCAGGATAAAAAAAGCTAGCTTAGATTAAAGCAGAATGCATGCTAAAGAAATGAAGTTCAAGGGAAAGCCGGGATGGCTCAGCGGGTTAAGCGCTCACTTTGAAGCCCCGAGGACCGAGGATTGAATCCCGGCTCCGGACCAGGCGGACCCACATGCTGAACTGGGGTGTGCTTCCCGAATGTGGTGAGACCCCCAGTTCAGTTAAAAAAAAAGAAATGAAGTTTGGGGGATACTGGGATGGTTCAGCAGGTTAAGCACTCACTTTGCAGCCCTGGAGACTGAGGATCAAATCCCGGCCCCCGCCCGTGCAGACCCATATGCTGAACTGGGGTGTGCTTCTCATGTGGGAAGCTCCCAGTTCAGTTCTCACCCCACTGTTCAGCCTCTGGCTCTGGGGAGCATGCCTCCCATGTGGGAGGTACCCCAGCCCAGTTCTCATCCTGCCCAGCCCCCCGCCCACCTGTGTGGAACAAAAACCATGTAGAAAAATGATGATGTGCAACTATGGAGACTGCTCTGGGCCCTCTCCCTTCTCTTTGTTTCTCTCTGTCTTTGTCTCTCTCTGTCAAAAACAATAAAAATAAATCTTAAAAAAAAAAAGGGGAAAGCCGGGACGGCTCAGCGGGTTGAGCGCTCGCTTTGAGGCCATGAGGACCGAGGATCGAATCCCGGCTCCGGCCCAGGCAGGACCCACGTGCTGAACTGGGGAGTTCCCACAGTTTGGTTCTCTAACTGTCTCCGTCTCTGTCTCTCTCTCTATCTGTCAAAAAGTAAAATAGAAATAACTATGCACTGAAGACAAAAAGATAATTTCTCTCTATAAATGTGAAAAGATAAAAAAAAAAAAAAAAAAAGAAATGAAGTTTATGTGTGGTTACACAACTACATATGTATTTATTTCTTCTCCTGACCACAATCTTTATGAGGACAGGAATTTTTCTGTTTAGTTCATTACTAATGTTCAATCATTAGGTAATATAGTGCCTCTATAAATTCAGTATTTCATAACAACATGGATGGATGGATGGATAGATGGATGGATAGATGGACGAACAGATGGTGATTCTCTTGTGGAGGTGACTTATTCACCCCATACCTAGGTGGGTATATTTTCCCTCCTGGCCTGCAACTAGGGCTCAGTCTCCAGAAAACCCTGTAGGAGATGTGCTCAGAATGAGCTGGAAGAAGAGGGACTATACCCTAAAAAAGCTGTAAGACCTAAATAGCGTGTACCATTTTAGGGACTGTATGTGGGACCTAATTAGGAGGGTGTGTGATAAAGCAGGGTTAGAACATTAAAATTGGGTAAGATCAATTCATTGATTTGGGAGCATTCTTCTGGGATATAACATTTAACAGCCTGTCAGGAACCCCAGGAGTTTGTGTGAATTTGCTACTAGAATGACTTTTAGAAGCATGAAAAACAATGGCCCATGCTAAGTCAGGCTGAAACTCCAAAACTGTTGTGACAGGTGGTGGCTGAAGGTTAACAGACTCAGGGAAGCAGACAGGCTGGTGTAGGTACATTTACTGTGGAAGGTCAGAAAATCCAACCCAATGGTTCTATTCCACAGAAAGCCCCAGCAAACACATCATTTACCAAGGCTCTAGGAATGTGCCAATGAGCAGGGCAGCAGCATTACTAGACAGTTCAGTGGTGGCACCCCTCTGTAGACCAGTACCCACAGTAAGAGTGGTGGTTACAGCATTAGATCAGTAGCAGAAACTGGGCGATAGGACCCTAAAGCAATTGAGGTCAGCTGGTGGCATTTAACTATGAGAAGCCAGGTGGGCACTATTACTATGATAAGCTATGAGGTCTGAGTGGCAGCCAAGGCACCCAAACCACAAAGAATTATGGAGATGGTTTAAAGAACGCAATGTCCTTAAGTCCAAAACAGAAAGGCAACCACCAAGAGTCATATTCTTTCTATCAAAAGAAATCAAAGATGGATGATCAGAAGGCTGAGAGCAGTCAGCCCCCCAAAAAGGCATGATCTTTTGACAGGTTTCTAGGCCTCAGTTTGTTTTCAGGCCTGAAACCCTTTTGGTCAAAGAAGAGACCAGATCCCAGGAGGAAGGACCGTGTAACATCGTGGCAAGGGAACTCAGTAATAAGTTCCTCAAAAGAATCTACCGGTACATACATTTATTCAGTGTATTAGTTATCTGTTACTGTGCAACAAATTATCCCCAAAATTTAGCAGCTCAATTTGGTATTTTTATTATCATCTCACTTGGTTTCTATGGGTCAAGATTTGGTTTCAGCTTAGCTGGATGGTTCTGGCTCATGGTCTCTTATGAGGATGCAGCCAAGATGTCAGGTGGGGCTACAGTCATTTGAAGACCACCTTGGAACATTTACTTCCAAAGTAGTTTACTCACATGCCTGGAACGTGTTTGATGACAGCTTTAGTTGCTTGCCACATGGACCTCTTCATAGGACTGCTTGAGTGTTTCCATGACATGAAAGCAAGAGGTCCAAGAAAGAACAAAGTGGAAGTCACAGTGTCTTTTATGACCTAACTTTGGAGTCACACACTGTGATTTCCGCAATATCCTATTTATTCTCACAGGACTGCCTTATTCCATATAGGAGGGAGCGTCACAAGAACATGAATACCGGAAGGCCAGAATCATTGTTGCCATTTTGGAGGCTGGCTACCACACTTGGGTAATTTAAATGAGGGTAACTGGAATATACAAACAATTTGAGGATTGTTTGGACTAGGGGAAGAGAGATATACAAACAATTTTAATATTGTTGGACATAGTTGATATGATATCTGGAGATCCAAAACATCATTGTGGCTCCCTGTTAGAATGGGGGCTTATGGGGAGCCAGGTGATAAATAGAATCTTGGCCAACATCCAGCTCACAATGGGTACATTATGTCATTACCCAGTTTGCAAATGTATAATTAGAATAGAATGGTTAGAAGTTGATGCAATGCCTACTTTGGGTCTTTCATCTGTGGGCCAAGAACTATTGTGAAGGGGAAGTCCAAGTGAAGGCCTCTGTAACTGTTCCCCACTGCTCAGTCAAGATAGTAAATAAAAAACATACCACATCCTAGGAAGGGTGACAGAAACTTGTTTCACTTTTAAGGATGTAAAGGATTCAGGATTGGTGGTTCTTGTCAGATTTCCATTTAATTCATCAATCTACAGAAACTAGATTCATCCTCGAGGTTGGCTGAAATGTCTGTAAACTTACCCAAACAGTAGCCTCAATTGAAGCTGCTCTGCTAATGTGCTCTTTGCTTGAGCCGATTAATGAAGCCTCAGCTACTTGGTATGCAAATATTAATTGACAGATGTGTCCCTTTCTATCCCTATCAGATACCATTTGCATTTACATGGAATCGATAACAGCATACATTTAATTTTTGTCCCAGGATTACACCATTCCACCCTCTGTCATAGTCCAAAGAGATCTGGACCGTCCACCATCTTGGGCATTCACAGAGCATCACATTGATTCGCTACTTTGATGACATCATGCTAATCAAGTTAGATTAAGAAATGTCTGGCATGTTGGAAGCCTGGAAAGAGGAAATAATCCATTTGAAGTTTCAAGGACCTGCCACATGAGGAGAATTTTGAGCACCCCAGTAGTTGAAGGCATGCTGGGTCATATCATCCAAAGTAAAAGATGAATTACCACATTTTGCACCTCCTATGGTGAAGGAAGCACAATGCCTGATAGAATTCTTCAGGTTTTGAAGGCAGCCTATTCCACATCTGGGAACACTTCTCTGACCTGTATGCTGATTGACACACAAGGCTGCCACCTTTGTGCAAGCCCAGAGCAGGAAAGTTCTATGCAGAGTAGCAAATTCCAGGCTGCAGTAAAAGTAGCCCTGCTCTTAGGGCCATAAGAATCAGCAGAATTTAGGGGATTGGAGGTAGCAGTGGTAGGAAAAGGTGTCATTGTGGAATCTGTGGCACCTTATGATTGTCCAGTGGGAGAATCATACATAGGCTTCTAGGGGTCTGGAGCAAGGCTGTGTAGTCTGAAGGGCTGAATTACATGTGTTTTGTAAAACAACTCCTGTAGTACTGCTGGGCCCCAGCAGAAGACCATGAGACATGAGGTGACTACATATCCAGATCTGCTTGTCATGAGCTAAGTGTGTCAAACCCAAGTCATGAAGTTGGTTAGGCCCAGCAACCACTCACTGTTAAAGAGTCCCACTGAATTATAAGCTGTGACTGCCACCTAAACACTTTTTATCCTCCTTGTGCTCAGCACCCAATGGATAAGGAAAGGAGCCTCCCTCTTGGTAGGGGTAACTGACCCAGGTCATCAGGAGGAGATAGGGCTGCTTTTAAACCAGGGGGTAGGGAAGAATATGTTTGGCTCCCAAGTGATTCATTTAAGTGCATCTTGAGATCCTCTTGCCCAGTTGTGACAAGTGCCACAACCCTAGTGAGAGAATGCACGGTGACTAGGGGCGCAGACCCCTCAGGGATGAAGGTCTGAGACGGTCCACTTGGTAAGCTACCAAGGACAATGGAGGTGGTAGCTGATCAAGAGAGAAATCTACAATGAATAGTGGAGGAAGGAGAAGATAGAGTATCCATTACAGCCCCAAGACCAGCTACAGTGGTCAAGGCTATAATTTGTCTCACTGGCCTTCCTCCTCTCAGTTTCCCCCAGGATTAGAGGCTACTGAAACGCCAGAAGAGCCTCTCCCCAGACAGATGAAGTGTGTTCACACAGTGCACAAGGTAGGAGTCGGCCAGCAATAAATCCTGGCTTTCACGGACAATCAAAGTAGTGGCTAGGATTGTTGGCTGTGCACAGGGACCAGAGGCCTCAGTTGTCTGTCCCTGTGAGGACATCAGCATACATCCCTAATGAAGCGTTTGGTAGTTGGACTTATTTCTGCTAAGTGAGGGCATGAAGCTCTGCCCTTAGAGGCAGGACAATGGCAGCAATACCTCCGAGGGTCCCAGGCATGAGGCTTCCTGTGTGTGTATTGGGGGGTTCCTTTAAAGAAATGGACCATTTCAGAAGCAGCACAGAGGAGAGGACTCAAACTCATTGCAGCTACCTGCACAGCCCAGGCTGTAGCTGCTTCAGGGGAGCTCTGCCTTCAGAACAATCGGTGGATTGTGACAGGGGCCTGGTGCTTCCTTCTCCTGCCCTGCCTGCTCCATAGGCTGCCTACCAGGCCTGGGCCTCTCTCTCAGCAGGTGCCCCTTCTCAGTCATACATAGGTGAAAAATAGTTCAGTACAGAAGGTTCAGTCAGGTCATAATCCAGTGTTTTGGTTGTGAAAATGATTGTTTACCAAACCTACCCTAGAGTACCCCTAGATTCCCCCATGGAAGAGCAGCCTGTTGTAGGGTGAGGGCTGCTTCTGGGAGCCACAGAGCAGAGTTGGGGTAGGAACTGAAGGAAGGTTGGACCCAGTGTGTGGATTGCTGGCAGTGCTGGTGGTGGGCATAAATGCACCTGTGTGTGGACTCCCTGAGTGCCTCAGTGCAGGCCATGGTCTCTGGTTCCTGCCCGGGGGCATACTTGTACATCTCACTCCTGAGGTCTTTTGAAGTTCTGCATCTAATTTCAGACCGACTTCACCACCCCTCTAGGCTTAGGTTTTGGTTTCTGTGGTCTGTGCACCAGTTCCTTTAATTCGCCTTTTTTCCTGATTCCAAAACTTGGCTTTTTCTTGAGTAGCAGGGATGTCTAACTCATTCCATTTGGCTTTCCGGTTCTAGATCTCCTTTATTTCATTTGTTTTTTTTAAGTGGCATCTCAGAACACTGGTGGTCAGTTGTCCAAATATAATCAGAAGTTCACTGATAGATTCTCTAATGTGTCACTCCTGAAAGAAGCCTTTTGTGACAGATTCTTTATTAGACAAAGCTTAGTTCCACTTGGCAATTGTTCATTCAGGACTTATGTATCTATACTTATACATAGGATTGTACTATAATTTTTCTTTCTCTTGTCTTTATCTGACATTTTATCAAAATTTTACTAGGCCTATAAGAGGAGTTTTACATCTTGTTCGTTTTTCTGAAAATTATTTTCTCGTCTCTGAATTGCATTGAAGCCTGGTGGAATGTGAATAGGAATGTACTTCCACAGAGTGGGAAGAAGAAGAGATCTGAATATGTAGAAGGTGGCAATTCCTATTTCAGAAACTCTGCTCACCATAGAAGGCAAACAAAACCACAAGACCTGACCCCTTACCATTAGACTAAGGTAAGAGATTGGTTATTCTGTCATGTTCCTTAAAAATCATGTTGGAAGGAATAATGGTTTGGGGGAAAGGTCAAGAAATTAAGTGTGGAACAATTTATACTCTCTGACGTTCAATGAGGGGCAGAGATAAAACCCTAATTATTCTAATTTCAGCCAGCTGGTATCAGGGCCAGCGACACTGGGCTGACACAATCAGAGAAAGAGATGGAGATTTATGACTTAAAAATTGCAGGATGGAAGGAGAGGGGTGGGGACAAACTTAGTTTTACTTCCTGCTGTGAAGGGTGGTTGAGGCCTGGGTAGTCCTGACCCAACAGGATTTTTTCTTACCTTGAGCCAGGCCAGTGGAGATGAGCAGACAAGACCCACTCAGTCTCTTGGATCTTGCAGCCCAGAGCCTGCTGAGTGATGAAGACTCAGCTGTACGTGCCCTGGAAGAGCTCCCTGTGGGCCTCTTCCCAACACTGTCCACTGCGGCCTTTGATGGAGGACATATGAAGACCGTGACAGCGATAGTGCAGGCCTGGCCCTTCCCCTGCCTCCGTCTGGGATCCCTAAAGGACCAGTCAATAACTCAAGACCTGTTGGAAGCTGTACTTGATGGGCTGGAATTGATTCGTACCAACACTGCTTGCCCCAGGTAACTGTAAAGATGGGGTGCTGATAGGGGTACAGTGAGTTGAGTAGGGAGCTGGATTCTGCAATGTGGGGCACAAGAATGTGCTAGAATCTCTTGGTGTTACATCAATCATTGGGAATCCTTGAGATCATCGCTCAGAATTTGTTAGAGAAGAAAGACCTGCTGAGTTGAGAGCTGATTATGCTGCTGAGGTGGTTGGGAGGGTGATGAGGTTCCTGGGTGGTATCTAGACTATATACAATATGGGGATTGAGGAGAATCTGAAGGTGGTTGGGGATGGAGGAGTGCACTTAGAGACATGGCAGTTGGTAGTGGGCAGGGCTGCTGGCTGGCACAGAGGCCCCTTCCCAGGGTCTGCTGCTGCTGATCTCATACCAGCCCTGCTATAACTGTCCTGCAAGTAACAATCTCAGCTCTCCCCCTCATCCCCACAGGAGATCAAAGCTGAAGGTACTGGATTTTACCCAAGACTTTGAGCACTCCAACTGGGAGGAATGTTCTGAGACCTCTCCTATACCCTTTGTCATCACGCACATGCTAGAAGAGCCAGAGGCAGACCAGCTCACACCCAGTTCCAGAGAACAGCGTCAGTGTGACCGAGAACCTGTGGAAATACACACGGACCTTTTTTTAGGCGGTGTGTTTGGTTTCTTCCACCTGTCTGGGTTCCCCTCATACATATTGCAGAGAGTTGAGAAGAGCCATGGTTGTCTGCGCCTCCGCTGTCGAACTCTGGTCATTAACCAAGTGCCATTCTGCAGCCTTGTCAAGATCCTGGGAGTGCTGGAGCTGGAGGCCATCCGAGAGGTGAGGCTTCATCACAGGAGCAGGTTTTTCTTGCAGTCAGACCTAATGCAGTTCTTCACCCAGGTAGGGCAGATGAGCAACCTGGGCAACCTCATCATGAGCGACATCCCCTGGGATTTCCCTGCGGACTGTTTCTCCCTGCTGAGTCCACTAGGCCACCTCCAGAAGCTCCACCTCCTCTTTGGCTGTCTCTCGGGCCAGCTACATAAGCTGCTCAGGTGAGTGTATGGAATGTCCCTGTGAAGGTCCAAAAGCAAGGATCCTGGGACATGCTTCTGAGCTTCGCTCTTTCAGAGCAGAGACGAGCTTAAACTTCTTCTGGGAGTTTCTGCTGAGTCATTGATGGACATAGACTTCAAAGCTGGGTCCTGGGATATATGTCTAAAACTGGCATCTCATCCACTCATTCACTTGATCATTCATTTATTCATTCATTCAAGCACTTAGTCCATGCCAAGCATAGAGTTAAGAATGAAGATAAAACCCTGAAAAAAATCAGACAGAATCTCATCATCCTGGAGCATATAAGAGCTAATCTAGAGAAGGGTGAATAAGGATGTTCAATTGTGAGGGTGGTATCTGAAGGAGGCAGTTGCTACCACAACATCTAGGCCCAAATGATTTGATCAACTCATCCCCACCCTTTACATCTCTTAGACATCTCTGTGGCATGTCCTGGAATAGGGAGCTGTTCTGCTGGAGCCTGGTCTTTGGGTGAACAGAAGCCTGGGGAGCCACTTTTCTAGATCTTCCTGGCAGTAAAAATCTATCCTTTATCATGTGTAGAAACTATACCTAAACTTCATTAATTCCTAAACAACATATGGAACATGAGTGATAATGTGTTTACATGGCTCATTAGGAAGCTGAGGCTAAGAGAGGTCAGTGTGCCTGAAACCATGCTCTGAAAATGGGAGAGATCCTGTTGGGAATGGGCAAATATTTGGCTCTGAGCTCTATGTTCGTAACCAGTACAGAAGACTGGATCCCTCCATATGCATCTAGACTGAGGTAGGGGAGTGCAAATTTCTCAGGTCAGATTTCTGGACCCTTACCAAATAGATTTAGAGTCCCACCCCAATTTTCAAAAAGTAACTGTGTCTGTCTCTCCACAGTGGCCTGCAAAAACCATTGGAGACTCTGGTGATTAATGGATGCAGGCTTAGTAAGAATGACATCACCTACTTGTCCCAGAGTATTCATGCCACCCACTTGAAGGAGTTAGTGCTGTGTAGCAATAACCTGTCCCAAACAGTTCCTGGGCCCCTAGAGGTTCTGCTGGGTGAGGTGTCAGGCACCCTCCAGCACCTGAACTTGAGAAGCTGCCGGTTGAAGGAAGCCCAGCTCCAAGCCCTCCTGCCTGCCCTGTGCTGCTGCTTCTGCCTCCGCTCCCTTGTGTTCTTTGACAATGTCATCTCCACGTCAGGCATCATGAACGTGCTTCATCACTTAGCGGGGTTGAAGAAGCTGAAACGTGTGCAGTACCCCGTCCCTGCCGAATGTGTTGTCTACTTGGATGAATACAGGTGGGAGAATCTCAACAGAGTGGAACTTGCCCGGGTGCATGCCAAGTTGCAGGAAATGTTGCAAGCACTACAACGGGCCGACGTGGAGTTGACTAATTCTACCTCGATGGCGTGACTTATGAAAATACACAGCTGACCAGATGTGGAAAGAAAAGCAGCAGTGGGTCTAGAAGCTGTGGCCATGGACTTGCCAAGTGGATGAATGGCTTTAAAGAAAGTGATCAAAACAAGAAACCATAATGAACACTCTAGTGGTGACTGCTATTTCTGGATCGAAATTATTTATGAAATCAACAGACAATGGTCAAAAACATACACTGTGCAAGTGTTGTTCTAATGCTAGGGATAAAAAAAAATAACCTCTTCCAGCCCTTGTCCTTCTGGTCTGTTTGCCTGACTTCCTTTTCATTCTGCTTCAGTATTCCCACTTTGAACAACACAGTTGGATGAGTTTCTTCTCAAAACACTACAAAATAAGATAATTGAATGTTAAACACAGACATAGATAAGTGTATGGTACTTAGCATAGAGCTTTCATTCACTCATGTATTCAACAAATATTTCTTGACTTCCTGCTTTGTTCAGAAACTGCTCTCACTGGAGAATATAGAACTTTTTCATCACCCCAAACAAAGTCTGTGCCATTAAACAGTAACTTCCTATTTCCCTCTACTCTCAGCCCCTGTTAACCTCTAATCTACTTGCTATCTCTATGCATTTGCCTATTCTATTAACAGATATTGCATAGATGCCATACCATACAAATGTAGTTGTTATAGGTTGAATTGTGTCCCTCAAAGATATATGGAGGTTCTAATCCCCTGTACACCAGAGTTTAACTTTATCTGGAAATATAGGGGCTTTGCAGAGGTGATCAAGTTAAAATGAGGTTATTAAAGTGGGCCCTGATCCAATATGACTGGTGTCCTTATAAAAAGGAGAAATTAGGAGATGTATAATCACAGAAAGAAGTCTGACATCTACAAGCCAAGGAATGCTTGAGGCTGCCAAAAGCTAGGAGAGGCCTGCAACTGCTCTG
The DNA here is from genome assembly GCA_004027555.1 of Craseonycteris thonglongyai. Taxonomy (NCBI): domain Eukaryota; kingdom Metazoa; phylum Chordata; class Mammalia; order Chiroptera; family Craseonycteridae; genus Craseonycteris; species Craseonycteris thonglongyai. The sequence continues at coordinate 26,065 of PVKE010000236.1, read as the reverse complement.
AGGCAGATGTTTGAGAGCCAAGAAGGAAGCTACTTGCCTCTTTCCAGGGCAGGAGCCACCCAGTGATGGGACTTCTTGTGAGGCTCCTGATATAAGCCAGATCTGATGGAGACAGGAGGGCTCTGTTGACTGACTGCCTGTCACTCTCAGAGACTGGTCTTCTCTTTGGGACAGCTCAATGTCTCCAGTGTTGGTGAATTTCATTTCAGTACCACAGGTATGAAAATAATGTCTCATCCCAGACTGGAGGACTCAGTTTCAGGGTGCTCTTGAGAGTCAGCCTTCTGAGGTTCTGAAACATATTTACCAGGAAGGGAGGGGGAAAGCCAATGACCATGAGCACAAATTCTTTCTTTCTTGCTTGCTTGCTTGCTTGCTTGCTTTTCTTTCTTTCCCCTTCTTTCCTTCCTTCCTTCCTTCCTTCCGTCCTTCCTTCCTTCCTTCCTTCTTTCTTTCTTTCTTTATTTTTTTCTATTTTAACATGCATGTGCACCCTATCAGGCTTTGAAAGATTTAATATATTTTATTTATTTATTTATTTATTTTGACAGAGGAGAGAGAGAGAGAGAGAGAGAGAGAGATACAGAGACAGAGATAGAACTGAACTAGGGGAGCTCCCAGTTCAGCACATGGTTCCGCACTGGCCGGGGCCGGGACTCGATCCTCGGTCCCCGGCGCTGCAAAGTGAGCGCTTAACCCACTGAACCATCCCGGCTTCCCCTCTGAAAGATTTTAGAATGATGAACATTTTATTTATTTGCTTGTTTGTTTTGACACAGAGACAGAGAGAGACAGAGAAAAGTGGGAGGGCCTAGCGCAGTCTCCACAGTTGTATGTATTCAGTTTTCGACATAGTTTCATTCCACACAGGTGGGTGGGGAGCCATGCAGGGTGGGAACCTGGCCAGGGGCCTCCTACATGAGAGGCATGCCCCCAAGAGCTGGGGGCTGAACCAGGGGCCTCCAAACTGAGGGCCTCCCACATGGGAAGCACACCCCAGTTCAGCATATGGGTCCACACGGGCTGGGACCAGGACTCAATCCTCGGACCCCAGGGCTGCGAGACAGGCACTCAACCAGCTGAGCCATCCCGGCATCCTGGATGATAATAATTAATAATAACTAATTCTTAGTGTTGTAATGAGAATTAAATGTGTTAATAATAAAAAAGCGCCTAGGACTGAGTAAGCACTGGTTGGGTATTAACTGTTAACAGTATTATCAAAACCTAGGCTCAGCCTATGCCCAATTAGAGAAAAGAGAGACCCAGGAGCTCTCAAGTATCCCATTTACCACAACCAGGCACCTGTGCAGTAAGTGAGGAGGGTCAAAGAGTTCCTCTGAAGGATCATAGGGTTTCTCTAAATCTGGGTCAATTGCCAACCTAAGAGTTCATAGGAGGGCCTGACCCGCATCTCCCAGGCAGTGCTCAGATGCAGGGCTCAGAGCTGAGACCCCTCTTGAGACCTTCAAGCCTCCAGAGCTGACCACTCAGTGCCCCTGCTGGGTCCAGGCTTCAAGTCCTTCCTCCTGATCTTCAGAAAGACCCCCTGAGCCAGATTAAATGAGCAGGAGGTTCTGGTTTTGCCTCTGCCAATTGGTGGCACCACTCAGGTCTAACTTTAGACATGGCCTCTCTAACTGGGAGCTCTGGGGAGAACAGAACGTAGGGCAGCAGGGCGAAGGCCAGGGATAGATGGGACTTGAATCAGTGTGGTAGCAGCCAAGGCAAGGAGGATTGATTGGATCTCAAATACATTTTGAAGACAGTGATGGATGATGAGAGAAAGATCCAGGATGCCTTCAAAGCTTTGGGCTTGAGCAACCCAGAAGATGGAGGTACCATTTTGGAGATAGATGGCCTGCCAGGGAGTGGGTTTGGAATCAGAAGTTCTGTTTTGAAAGTGAAATCTCACTGTGATGCTTATTTTTTGGCATTTTCCAACCTTATTTGACCATAGAACTTCTGCTTTTGGCAGGCAACAACTTCTCTTTTTCCAGAGTATCTACCAGGGCTAGTATTCCAATAAAGGTAAGTTGGGAAAAGTGTGGACAGGGCTCAAAGGAAATGTGTGTTTGCTTTTAAAAGATATCAAAATATGGTGCATGAAAATTATTTTTAAATTTTCACAACCCTAATGCTATGACACAAAAAATTACTTTTATATTTCAATTTATCTTCCAGATATATTTTACACAGTTCATTTGTTACACAAATGTTTGTAGCGTTGAAAGAAGCCCAATACATACACATCTGTACTTTTAATTATTTTAATATTTAACAGTATATATGTTTTCATGATTACCATCCAGTTTTTTCATAATCATTGTAACGATCATTGTCTTTATTGCCTCCCCGCGGCCGGGAAGAATGGGGACCGCACACAGATTGCGGTTTGCAAGGCGACTCTGGGCAGCACTGCCGGAACGCGCGAGCTACGGAACCCGTGGAGGAAGACGTGCGGGTGCCGAGGGGAGTGCAAATACGGGGACGCCAGCGGCTGCTGGACCCGGAAGTAGGGGTTGCCAGTAGCCGCCCTGGGAGCCGGAGCTGAAGCGGGAACCGCGGTGGGGCTGCGGGTGAGAGGCAGGTGGTGGGTTCCGCGCCGGACGGCTCAGGGATGTGGGAAGGGCGGTACATTCTCGGAAACATTTCTTGGGCATGTTTCCCGAATGTTGGCCGGGCACCGAGTGGCCCCAACCCCAGGGCTGGGGTGAGGGTCCCGGGCTGGACTCTGCATTCTCGCCTCCTCTTCCCTGTCTTGTGGGGATTCAGCAAGATGGTGATAGGCCAGCGCTTAGCCAGGTGCCTGATAAGAGCAGGCGCTGCAGTTAATAATCTTCATCGAATCCTCCCGCAGTTCTTTGAGCTGGGGCCTTTGTCCGAATCTGGTCACAGGTAGGGAAACTGAGACTCAAGGAGACGGTGCAGCGCCTGGCCAGGGTTAGACCCAGGTAGGCGAGGCTCCACATCAAGGCAGGTTCCCCTTGCAACTGCCTAGGCCTCAGTTCAGGGCGTCTTGAGGGCGTTTCTCTTAGTTGTTCATGTAGATGAGGATACTTTTTGTGAACAAATTAACGAGACGAGAATCTAGGGGCATTCGTTTCTCAAAGAGAAAAAAAACCCCACTTGTCTTGCCTCTATCACTCAGCCTTTGAGATCGACATGAAAAGTCAGGCCAATGTGGACTTGATGGCCATTGAGCCCTGGGGTTCCTAGAGCCTTTGCAAAGGTCATCCGACACTATCCTGAGCTCCAGTTTATTCATAGTTTAAAAAATTACAATGCTGGCCTTGTAGGGTTGTTGGCAAGATTAAATAGTGTTTGTAGCTATAGCATGCCTAGTACAGAGGAGGAGCTTAAGAAATGGTTATTCTTTCCCTCTTTTCCTGACTCCATAGGTATTTGCTGAAGATACTAAGGTGGGAAATCCTAGGGCTGTAAATACTGTTCAGGTCACTGCTAGGCTTCCACTCCCAAGCTAAATCCACTTGTTCATAAGACACTGACATGAAAAGACTTTATCTACAGTGTCTCCCAGAGGACACATACCATTGTGGTATTGCTGGTGAGAGTTGACAGGGTAATAATAGCAGACTAACCTGCTGCTCCCTTTCACCTTCAGCTCTCCTAATTACAGCCCTAGTTTGGAGTGTTTGTTATCAACACTTTGCACTTGCTAATCTCCCTTTTTTGAAATAAGAGGACAAACTTCAGTCTCAGAGCTTTGGCAGACAACAAGATTGAATTTGATACACCAGGGGTCCCTAACCCTGGGGCCACACGGGCCACGGACCAGGGCCGTTGAGCAGTACAGGTCTGTGGGGCTCGTTAAGACTCAGGCTGCAAAGCAGGAGATGAAAGATGGGCAAACGAAGCTTCATCTGTATTTACAGCTGCTCCCCATTACTCACATTACCACCTGAGCATGTCTTGTCAGATCAGCAACAGCATTAGATTCTCACAGAAGCAGAACCTTATTGTGAACTGAGCATGCGGGAGATCTAGGTTGCACGCTCCTTATGAGAATCTAATACCTGATGAACTGAGGTGGAGCTGAGGCGGTGATGCTGCAAATGCAAATTAACATTAGTAGAAAGTTTTGGCTACACAGAGATCATAATAAATAAGTTGCGGGGAAAGCCGGGACGGCTCAGCGGGTTGAGCGCTCGCTTTGAGGCCATGAGGACCGAGGATCGAATCCCGGCTCCGGCCCAGGCAGGACCCACGTGCTGAACTGGGGAGTTCCCACAGTTCGGTTCTCTAACTGTCTCTGTCTCTGTCTCTCTCTCTATCTGTCAAAA
>PVKE010000236.1:0-21661 GCA_004027555.1 Craseonycteris thonglongyai | reverse complement strand
TAAATAAGTTGCTAGCAGACTCATATCAAAGCCCAAGCTCAGGGCTCCCACTGATTCTGCATTATGGTGAGTTGTATAATTATTTTATTACAATGTAATAATAAAAATAAAATGCACAATAAATGTAATGTGCTTGAATCATCCCCAAACCATTCCCCACCTCCATCCCAATCCATGGAAAATTGTCTTCCATGAAACTGGTCCATGGTGCCAAAAAGGTTGGATACCACTGGGATGCACAATGTAGGTTACCAGAAATAACTTAGTTATGGCCATTGATTATAGGCTTTTAGTTCCTATGAGGGTATAAAATTTTCTTATTTTATGTATAGTTAAACTATTTTTAAGATTTATTTTATTGATTTTTGACAGAGAGAAACAGAGAGACAGAGAGAAGGGGGAGGGCCCAGAACAGTCTTCATAGTTGACATTAGTTTTGTATAGTTTCACTCCACAGGTGGGCACAAGGCTGCGTAGGGCAGGAACTGGGCCGGGAGCCTCCCACATAGGTCCCGGCAAGAACTGAACTGGTGGCACTCCCCAGTTCAGCATGTGGGTCCGCATGGGCCGGGACCGGGATTCGATCCTCGGTCCTCAGGGCTTCAAAGCGAGCGCTTTACCCGCTGAGCCAGCCCAGCTTTCCCTAGTTAAACTTTTTAAAAAAGCAAATCTTAAGTGAATAATAATGTTGGTAAGGCAGAAGCATTAAGATGATATATAAATGAGATTTGTAAACTATTGCCTTCAGATTTTGTTCTCGTTGACCTCCATTTGAAATTGGAGATGTGCCTTAATGGAAAAAATAGAGATGCCCTAAGATTAATCAGAAAAAAGACGTATACCCAGCTGGAAGTAAGGAAGCATGTTTCCCCCTCAACTCAGCCAACTTCCTAGGTTACCTTTGGAAAATGCTTTCTTTGAGTCTTAATTTGTTTTCCTTGAGATGGTTGTGTCATCAACGAAGGGCCCTTTCCCCAGGATTCCAGGATTCCATATGCTTAAATGAAGTGATTTTCCCCCCTAATAAAACAGCAATACTCAGAACATTACAAAGTACTCATGTAGTACTAAGGTATAAACTTATGAACTAGAACACATGTGGAGCCAGGATTGCTGAAGAGCACCATGTATCGAATGAATTAACATCTATTTGCACAGTCTGGCAGGTGGGCAGGTGATCTGAAATTGGGACTGATGCTGATGTGCCTTTGTGTGACTATCCAGTTGTATCCCTAGTCCTGAATAAATGAGGTTATCCCTTTGAAGATGCTAGGGCAATTGCTTCTCTCTCAAGGGATCTTTAGAGAGGAATCTTAATGATTTACTGAAAAGATGTTTAGGACCCTTAGGTAGGAAGGGGAATAGTGGAGATATAAGATTTATAGAAACTTTGAAACCCTGGAATAAACACTGCAAAGGAGAAGTGTTTACAATACTCTTACAGATTTAAAGTTAGTTTTTAAATTTTAGACATCTAAAAGAGTATTTTTATTATGCACAAGCTCATTCTAGCTCTACTTTGCTTTGATGGGTCTTGTTGGAAATTGAATCACAACAAGCTAATTTCCTCATTACACAAACTCCTAAAAATAAGAAAACAGTAATCCAGTTGACAAAATGGGTAAAAAATATGAATCAACAGTTAACAGAAGAGGAAACCAAATGCTTTTAAACATGAAGAGGTGTGCCTCTGAGCTTTGAAGGATTTAGTTTTTCTTTTTTCATACTGAAGTTCATGTTTTCTAGTATTTTTCTGGTTTAATTAATTTATGTTTTTAGCTTAAATCATAGCTAGATCTGGAATCTGTTTTGGTGAAAATTATAAAGTAAGTCTTACTTTATTTTTCTTCCCAGAAGATTGCCCAGTTGTCTCAATACAAGTCTTTTTTTATATACAATGTTATATTTATCAATGTCAGTATCATATTTATGGTGATTAAAAAGACAGAAAGCATTCATATGTTCCTTTTACTTGGCCAGCAGTATTAAATGTCCTGGATCAAGCACAGAACTAGCTGTTGCAATTACCAACATTAATTCAGACAGCAAGCCACTAATGTGCATGTGAAGAGATGAGGCAGTAGCTAACTGATGAGGCATGATATATAGTGGGTTGTAAGGGACTGGTGACAGGAGGAAGTGATTTATCCTACCAGTGGGTGTTGAAAGAGCTCTTTAGGGAAGAGTTAGCACTTGAGCTGAGACTTTAGACAGCTAAACAGCATGTTCCAGGCTTAGAGGAACATTCCAAGCAAAAGGAACAGACTCTTGAAAATGTATTTTTTTCTTTAGTTAATGGTGTCTACTTTAATTGTCCAGAGCACAGCCTGGAAATGAGAGGTGGGTTGGGGTAAATGGGAAGGTATTACAGAACCTGTTTTGAAGGACCTCAAGAGCTCTGCTGGGAACAGGATCCTCTGGCGAGTGAGTCTCAGGCCTAGTTGTAGGTCAGAAGAACTTGGGGAAACTGACCTGGGCATCTACATTTTAAAAGTGTTCCAGGGGGGAAGCCGGGATGGCTCCGCGGGTTAAGCGCTCACTTTGAAGCCCTGGGGACCGAGGATCAAATCCTGGCCCCGGCCTGTGGAGACCCATATGCTGAACTGGGGTGTGCTTCCCAAATGCGGTGAGGCCTCCAGTTCAGTTGAAAAAAAGAATTTTAAAGTGTTCCAGGGCTCAGCCATGGTGGAGGTGCCACTCTCAGCCCCAGGGAATACACAGAACTGCAGCACAGGAGGAAGGCCAGGCATCTGCCCTGCCCTGGCCCATCAGCCTAGGCCCAAGGGCCCCAACATCTCCCTAACATAGATTTGGGGACAAAACTGAACAGAGGTCATGGGGTCACCTCAGCTTCTTCCAAGTGAAGCCAAATTTCCAATGTCATCTCTGAGATCAGTTTCCTGGGTAGGTATTTGTCTGTCAGATATCTTCACGTTTTCCTAATTTTTCTTTTATTTTCTTGGGGTTGGTTTTTCTTTTTTTAAAGTGAGTTTCCTTATTAGCAAGTGGTATAGGATCCATTGGAAGCATTGCTGTTTTTTGTGTGTGTCTTTTCTTCTCTTTAGGAATCAGTGTTGACAGTAGTGTTGAGCTACAGAAGAGCCATTCCTGAACTTCATTGCTGTTTCCCTGAAACTGGAGTCTGAGGGGCCAAGGGCCCTTGAAGCTTTAAGACAAGATGAAGACTGTACTCATGGTTGCAGAAAAGCCGTCCTTGGCCCAGTCCATTGCCAAAATCCTTTCTCGAGGTAGGGATGGCCAACCTGGTGTCTCTCTGGCTTTGATCTGTAAGCATGTTCATTGTTTCTTTCTTTTTCCAAAGTGTGACTCCAGCCTGCTGGAGTAGACTTGGTAGAGGACAATAATTGTTCATGAAGTACCTCAGTATTGGTCACTGTGTGATGCATTCACTGCCACAACCAGCATGAGCCAAGGCTTGGACTCCCAAAAGACACAGGCACCGTTCACAGCATAGTGGCAGGTGCTGACAAGCTGATCTAAGAGTGCCATGCCAGTCAGGGTTGTTGGTTATAAGCAACAAAAACCAGCCCTGCTAACTTACACAGCAAGGGAATTCACTGGAAGCCGGAAGACACAACCAGGACCCCACCCCGGTCTAAGTCTGACAAGGCCATGCCACAGGACCCTCACCACTGCCCCCAGCTCCATGCCCTGTGTTTCTCCACTAGGCTGTCTTTGCCATGGCCCCCCTGATCCACCAGGATGCTAGGAAAGGGAGCATCTTCCCCCACCCCATTCTGACTACTGGCATGGTTGGTGGCTACTGCTTTCCTTCCTGTCTCTGAATTCCCTCCAAATAGTAAGAGTATTTGGATGCTGGGGACCCAGAAATGGCAGGCTGCCACCTTGACCTCTCCTTGGTCCGCCAGCTAAGGGTGGAAGATACCCTGAGACAGTGGGCTTAGAAGTTGTGGCCTGAAGGGGAGGGGAGACCCCAGAAGTGCCCCATCCCCAGAGGCCAAGAAAGTTTGGCTGAGGGGCTATTAGTGGGGATTGTGAGAAGACACCATGGGATTCAATACCTAGGAGGTCCCTGGGGACCTTTGAATAAAGTTTGAGAGAAGTGAAACAGAAATTGAATTCAAGACTGGGCATAGAAATGCAGAGAAAGAGCCCAAGAGTGTCTGCCCTTGAGAGTTCAAAGGTGAGTGCTCCTGTCCCCAGCCGACCGAGGCTCTGTGTGGCAAGCATGCTGTGCTGGCAGGTTACTGATGGTGTTTTCTCTGAGAACCATGGGACCTCTCAGCACCTAGTTCCCTGCAGTGGCCTGAGGAATGTTATCACTAACTGCTCTAGGGAAGAGGGATTCTGGCTCTCCGAGAGGCAGCATCAGGGCCCAGGGCCTCTGTGGCAGCTGCAGCTCACTGAAGCAGCCATCACTGTGCTTCTCCGCAGGGAGCGTGTCCTCACACAAAGGGCTGAATGGGACCTGCTCAGTGCATGAGTACACGGGAACCTTCGCTGGCCAGTCAGTCCGCTTCAAGATGACTTCTGTCTGTGGCCATGTGATGACCCTGGACTTCCTGGGTGAGACCCCCCACCCCACTGCCCACGTTCATCCCACTGAGAGAAGCCCTGCACAATGCCGCCCAGGGTCTAGTTGAGTCAGGAGAGGGCTCCAGGCACAGAAGTCCAGAACTTGTGAGTCCTGGGGCCACCAGATTGTGTTCCTGGGTGAGTCATCTAGAACTCAGGCTTTAGAGCTTAGCACCCATGGGTTCCCATTCCAGCAGCACCCTTAGTCACTGCATACCCTGTGCACCTTCCTGTGTAGACTGGAAACAGGTACTCACCTCAGGGGGGCCTGGCCTGAGCACGTCCTTGGGAGAGGGCTTCTGCTCTTTCTGAGTGTCATTGTTATCCAGCGGTCACTTGGCTGACGTCCTCCTCCTCGTGTCGTTATTGTCCGTCACCTTGGAATAGCCAGCATTGGTGGTACACTGGGACGAGGTGCAGGGCTGTGGTTGTTCAGAATCTAGCCCTGGTTCTGACTCACACTCTATAGCTCACAGGCTGGGACTGGGGCAATGACTGCACCTCTGTGAATTTCTGCTCCTCATGTGTGAAATGGGTCCTACAACAGTGCTATCTACTTCCCAGGACTGTCTGTGGACTCAATGTGACAGTGAAGGTAGAGTACTTAGCACAGGCCAGCCACCTAGCAGAGCCCCAGTACTTCTTGCTGCTCAGTGACAACAGTGACACCAAGTCAGCAGTGTGGCTGAGCATTCAGACCCTGATCTTTACCACCTGCTGGCAGGTGGGGAGCCAGGATTTGAACTTGGCTCTCTCTGGCCCCATTTTTGCAGGCTTCAAGAAATGGGACCTAAAAGAAAGCCAGATCATTGAGCATGTGAGCACTGAGCCCTAAGACGAGAAGTAGGTGGATGTGCCCAACATGAGCCCCAAAGAGATTGATTTTCCAGAGGCATCAGCTGAGCACCTGTTGTGTGCCCAGTCAAATGCTAGATGTGGGGGAGAGGGTTACAGAATCCAGGCTAGAAGAGAAGATGAAGGCATGAGTGGCATGGTTTGGTGCTTTGGCAAATGAGCCAGCCCAGTAGTGGTACTTGCAGCTGCAGGGACCGTCCTGGAAATGAGGCTGGAGCAGCAGCCTTCCCAGAGGTGGCTCCATGGGTGGCTGAGGTGTGGTGTCAACTCAGCAGCCAGGAGAAAGACTGCTGAAGGAAGGGTCTGCCTCCGACTGCCAGGGTAGCCCTGGGCCAGTCATTCTCCCAGCCTTCCTCTCCCCATTTGTGAGACCACTATCCTGGGGTTATGATGATCTTGGAGGCCAAGATCTCAGGTTGATGTCATTGTGCCTGTGGTTTGTAGGAAAGTACAACAAATGGGACAAGGTAGACCCCGCAGAGCTGTTCAGCCAAGCCCCAACAGAGAAGAAGGAAGCTAACCCCAAGCTGAACATGGTGAAGTTCCTGCAGGTGGGTGTGGCACAGGCACTAGGGAGGCCCTTCCCTGGCTCCCTCCCTGTTGGTCACCCACCAGGTTCCCATCCAGCCCCTTCTGCGAGCGCCCCCTGCTGGCCCATGAGGCACTGGTCAGGCTCACTTAACTACACAGTCAGCTGCCTGAATTTGCTTTTAAAATGGTTGGTTGTTTTTTGTTTGTTTTTTTCTAATTTTAAAGATTTATTTTTATTGTTTTTTATTTATTTATTTTTATTTTTGACACAGAGAGAGAGAGAGAGAGACAGAGAGACAGAGAGACAGAGAGAGAACTGAACTGGGGGAGCTCCCAGTTCAGCATATGGTTCCGCACGGGCCGGGGCCAGGATTCGATCCCCGGTCCCCAATGCTGCAAAGTGAGCACTTAACCCACTGAGCCATCCCGGCTTCCCCTGTTTTTTTCTAATTTTAAAACAAATGCATACACATTATGGAAAATTGGTATATATTTATAAGTAGAAAAAAGAAAAATTATAATCATACTACCCATGAAAACTGCTATTAACATTTAGGGTCCTTTTTCTATGCAGTTTTGGGGGCTAAGATCTAAGTGCATTTTTAACATTTTTGCTCCACAAGACAACAGTTCTGAACTAAAGTCTCTGAGTTGCTAAGCCAGTCTAGCTAGCTAACTGTTCTACTCAGCCGCTGCCACCCCCACCCCCCCCAACACACACACATACCAGTTTTCTTAAACAGCTGGGGGAGGGGAGAAGACCTGCTCCCAAGCCAGGTGGGAGCGCCATGGGCAGGCACTTGGGGAGGGGCCTGTGACAGGTGCAAGTCATTGTGTGCTGTGTGGCAGGTGGAAGGCAAAGGCTGTGACTACATTGTGCTATGGCTGGACTGCGACAAGGAAGGGGAGAACATCTGCTTCGAGGTGAGGCTAGACCCCACTGTGCTCCCCACTTTTGGCCTTCTCACCAACTGCCCCAACCATTCCTGGGGCCAAAGTAGAGAGTCATCTACACTGTTTCAAAAATGCCTTTTGTTCTCCTTTATTTTGGAAATTCTCTAAGTACTTTACAATGCCTAGACTATACTAAAGGTGATGAGGTGTCACTTCGGCTGCTGGGTACACATTGTGTGAGGGAAGGTAAAAGGCAGAATTTGCTAGATGGATTCACACTTCAGAATGGGGATAGCTCAAGGAAAGAGTTGCTGTTCGTAGGCCCAGCCCACTCAGCACCTTTCAGGGACCTTAGATTGATGCCTGTTGACATCTGGCAATCTTCCTCATTCCTTTTGCATGCCTCCTTCTCATCTCCCGCCTTCACGTGTCCTGTCCCCACCCAGGATGCCCTCTCAGGACCGCCTCAGCCGTGGTGCTCTAGCACTGGTTGTGGCTACAGGTATCACCTGGTGCCCCTCAGGCTGTGACTGTACAGGTCACCCTTCTGCCTCTGTACCCCTAGCTCTCACCAGGGCCTAGCACACCTCAGGGTTCAGGAAATGCTTCCAGTGCAAGAGGGAATGTGGGACACCCTGCTCCAGCATAATGCCCTCAGCAAACTTGATCACACTCCCTCCATCCCTTCCTAGATAACCATCTCTTGTCCCCTCTCCTGCAGGGCTGTTTCTCCCCAGGGGGCCTTTGCAGCTGGAGGTGGAGAACAGTGGCAGCTCACAGGGCTTGCTTCCTCCCTTCAAAAATGAAGCCATTTCTTTCCCGTAAAGAAGCTGCATGGCCAGACTCCAGCATGACTCCCCTCCCACTGCACCGCCTTCTTAGTGAGTCGTGCTCCAGGACCCCTATTGTCTTTTATCTCTGAGCTGCCCAAGCCCTCCAGAGTAGGGGTCACCCATGCTTTTCTCACTGCTGCCCTTAGCCTTTTCCTCTTCATTCCTTTTCCCTCCCTGTCTTTTCTCCAGTCTCTTAAAAATTCTACCACTCCCCCTCTGGCACTTCCTCCTGTTGAAGAAGGGTCAAGTGGTGTGGATTTAGGGAACTGAGTTCCCTTATGTCTGTGACAATATCATTTCCTGGTTTGGTAGGGATGGAAATAAGATAAAAGAGAAGGTGGTAACCTGCAGGATGGTAGTAAGAAGGGAGTGTTTAAATAAATTCGTAGACAGAAGGAAAGGAAGCCATGTGGCAAGAGTATGTGGAAAGATTGAGGCTTCTGGGAAGGGAGGGAGACGGAGGAGGGTTTGGCAAGGGTGGAGAGGGGGTCACATACACAGCTGGGGAGGCTCAGCCCTGGAGAGGAGTTGGGCCCATGGGTGGGTGTGGAGCCAGAGGGAGAGACCTTGAGATGGGTCACAGCCAGCCACCTCCCCCAGGTCCTGGACGCTGTGCTGCCCGTCATGAATCCTGCACATGGAGGCGAGAAAACAGTGTTCCGGGCTCGGTTCAGCTCCATCACAGACACAGACATCTGCAGCGCCATGGCCCGCCTGGGTGAGCCCGACCACAATGAGGCGCTCTCGGTGGATGCCCGGCAGGAGCTGGACCTGCGCATTGGCTGTGCCTTCACCAGGTCCTGCCCACTCTCCCTTCGGCCAGAGCCTTTGCCCATGCTGATCCCCATCTATGACCCCTGGGCCTGATCAGCACCCCGGGATTGTCAGTATTTAAAAAACCATGAAGAAAACTGTTCAGTTAAAATAGACCACATAGGCTACCTCTTAAAAAACTGTTTGTCCATGTTGAGCGGGTCTTGAGAGGGCAGGCAGGGTAGAATATAATAGAAGTGCTTCCTGGCTCAAGATGGTCAGAACTTTTCTCTGGCATGGGCACACACATCCTCCCTGACTCCCATGCTGAGCATGTTCTCTTACCCTGTCTTCTGAGCAGGGGGGTAGCTGCCTTGGCCTCCTTTCTGCACCCACCAGCTAGTCTGTCCTGGACTCCAGGGGTGGTTGATGATAGTGTCTTAAGCACATGCATGACCAAAATCTCTCTCTCCCCCACCCCTCCTTGTAGGTTTCAGACTAAGTACTTCCAGGGGAAATATGGTGACTTAGACAGCTCTCTCATCTCCTTCGGACCATGTCAAACCCCTACCCTGGGATTCTGCGTGGAGAGACATGACAAAATCCAGTCTTTCAAACCGGAGACCTACTGGGTGCTACAGGCCAAGGTTCACTTTTCCTTCTCTGTTCCCCCTGGGTCGTCCCAGATTTGGGTGTAGATTCTGAGAGTTTCTCATTATCAGAGTCCTACAGGTCCCTGAGGTTGAGGACACAAACGTGGACAGTAGTATATGGGAGGGAGGTCAAAGAGGGGTCTGCAGAATACTTAGAGAAGGGACCCCAGCCTTCATGGAGAGGCAGGATAAGGCTCAACCTGGATGCACTGAATTTGAGTAAGCAGGAGTGAACTTAGCTTTCGCAGTGTGGGATAAGGTCACCATTCAGGGTCAGCGGCTGCTAGTCATATCCAAGGACTGATTTAAAACTTTTTAAGATCTTATAACACCTTCTCCAAATAAAAGTCTCCATGGAAGCTTCTCATAAGATTTAGAACATAATACAGAGCTGTTCCAGGTGTCACAGAGCATAGGGCCCCTTATTGGGGCCACACCTACTGCTGGCCAAGTGTTAGGCAGTAGGCAGGAATGGCATGAGCGGTGGAGGTTCTGATGCTCCTTATGGACACATCAACCTTGGGTTTTTGCTCCCCTGTGAGACCATCTGCCTGGTCTCGGCAAGGCCGGCTGTCAGAGCAACCTTCACTTGGGGAGGGCTTACATATCTGTGCATCTGCTATCTACACATTTGCGTACCTGCGTAAGTATTGCTGTGAGACTTTATAGCTGGAACCATTTTTCTCCCAAACAAGGAACAGTTTCATCTGCCCCGGTTCTCATCCCTGGCAATGAACTCACCTGGGTGCTCTCTCCCATATTCTCCTTTGTCCTTCCTGCAGGTTAACACTGATAAAGACAGATCTCTCCTTTTGGACTGGGACCGAGTACGAGTGTTTGACCGGGAAATTGCACAGATGTTTTTAAACATGACCAAGCTGGAGAAGGAAGCCCAGGTGGGCCTGCTATACCTACGACCTGTCACCTTTGCTTGGGTGGGGGTAGGAGTGGGAAGCTTCTAGCTGGAACAATAGCTTTTAACCTAGGGTACGTCTTTCTCCCCATTCTGAAACACAGACATCTGGAAAGAAGAATAGCTACACTCCTACTTTGATAGCTCTGTCCACCACAGTAGCTGCAGCGTGCTGCATACCTGCTCTGTCCCAGGCCCCATCCCACTCCTGTGACCTGCCAGGCCCCATTCATGCTCCCCTTTCCACAGGACCTCATGCATGAACCTGCCCCAAGTTACACAGTTAGCACAGGTGGATCAGGATCCCAATTTTAATCAGCTTTACTGGCCTTTGTGGTGCAGTAATTTTTATTTGGGGTTTTATGACTTGGAAGGACATGCTGCTCAGCCATTAGGAAGAGAGTGATGCCTCCTGGTAGGGACTGGTTACCCCAGGTGGAGGCAGGTGCAAGGCTATTGCAGCAAATGCCCTGGTAGTTGTTGTGACAGCTACCAGAGACACTGAGGCACCTTGTCTTTCTTGAGCCTTCCTTGGGTGCCCTCTTGCCAATCAATGCAGGTGACTTAGGCTTCCAGAATTTTCTGTAAAATTACTCCGTGGTTTTATCCTTGATTACGTCCCTGCAGAGACGCTATCACTGCTGTCTCCAGTCTTCACCCTAAGGATCACAGCTTCTGTGGCTGCACATATACAGCTTGGCCTCAGTGTTCACCCCACGTTTGTCTGGAATTCAGAAGGCCCTGCACCAACCAGGTCTACATGGGATTGGCAGGGACAAGGCATTGGAGTTGAGTTGTTTGGGTTGTTTCTGCCACATGTAAAACAGCCATCTCTTCTGAAAACTGTTCAGGTTAGAGGTTGAAAGTGGTAGCTCAGCAGCATTTTATTTAAACTATATGGTGTTTACAAGTTTCAGAATAACCAACATTTAAAAATTATGAGCTTTCACATAAAAATCTTGATTTCCAGATTCTCTTGACAAATCTTAAGATGCAACAATACTAGCAGGCCCTGGAGGCAGTACCCAGCTGCCCCGAGACAGCCTGCACCCCAGGGCCCACCCAGTTCTGCCTGCGATCCCCAGAGCCTGGCTGACTCTGGCTCCTGTCAGATTTTGAATTTGCAACCCTTTCTCCTGACTCTTCCCCATCCCTCCAGCTTTTCTCTTTCCCTAGAAAATAATTTTCTTTCTTTTTCCTTCCTGGGCCTGAATATTCATTGAAGTCTCGAGACCACTGTCAAGAGTGAATATGGGGAAAGCTGGGATGGCTCAGCGGGTTAAGCACTCGCTTTGAAGCCCCGGGGACCGAGGATCGAGTCCCGGCCTCAGCCCATGCGGACCCACATGCCCTGCGCAGCCCTGTGCCCGCCTGTGGAGTGAAACTATATGGAACACTAATGTCAACTATGGAGACTGCTCTGGGCCCTCCCCCTTCTCTCTATCTCTCTCTGTCTCTGCTTCTCTCTGTCAAAAATCAATAAAATAAATCTTTAAAAAAAAAAAAAAAAAGAGTGAATATGAAAAGCAGGGAGACCAAATGAATGAAACCAGACCTTGCCCACACATCCTGATTTTCTCTATTATGGCATTCCCCCACCCACCCACCCACCCCTAATCACTGAATCTGTTCTGTCTTCTAGGTGGAGGCCACAAGCAAGAAAGAGAAGGCCAAGCAGAGGCCCCTGGCCCTCAACACCGTAGAGATGCTACGTGTAGCCAGCTCTTCTCTGGGTATGAGGGGCATTTCTCTAAAGCCCCAAAAGTCTTCTTGGGGCAGGCATGTGGCAACCCTGTTTAGTCCCAGTGTAGCACCTGGAGGTGCATGGCAGTGCTGATATTCTTCCCTCTGCCAGCACTCTCCCTCTGTGCTCACCTATGCCAGCACCCCCTTTCTGTGCCAGCATCCCATGTCTGCATTTGCCTGTGCCATACACCACATCTCCATTGAGCTTCGCTCAAGGCTTAGAGGGAATCTAAGCCTCATGAAAAGTTTATTTCTCTTAAATTACAGAGGGGAAACAAGTAAAAACAAGCAGGAGAGAGGATTCCATTTCATAGAATTGTTGGTTAACACTCAACAGCTTCTTCGAATTTATGTGGGAAAAATGCTGACCATTTCTTATTACTAAATGTCTGAGCAGCCCCTGCCAGGACTGAACATGTAGAAAGCTATTGGCAGGGCCCACCTGTAAGGCAGGTCCTCACCTGTCCCTGGCTTAGTGGAGCTTGTTCAGAGGCTTTAAACTATGGAGTTCAAGGTCCAGAGCCAAACTGGTTCAAATCCGAGCTCAGCTACTTCCTTCCTTGTCCTGAAGCCTCAGTTTCCTCATGAGAAAAGAGGGTAATTATAGTTAGTACCCATCTCTCTGGGTTGTAAGAATTGAAAGACATGGGGAAGCCAGGATGGCTCAGCAGGTTGAGCGCTCACTTTGCAGCCTCGGGGTCTGAGGATCGAATCCCAGCCCCAGCTTGTGCGGACCCATAGACTGAACTGGGGTGTGCCCCCAATTCAGTTCTTGCTGGGGCCCATGCAGGAGGCCCCAGCTCAATTCCTGTCCTGCGCAGCCTTCACCCACCTGTGGAATGAAACTATATTGAAAAGTAATGACGTATAACTATGGAGACTGCTCTGGGCCCCCTCTCCTTCTCTCTGTCTCTCTCTGTCTCTGTTAAAAAAAAAGGGAATTAAACGACTAAAAGAGCACATCCTAGCAATAGCAATGGAAATGTTGCCCCTTCCCAAGAGGGACATTCTGACATTCCAGAGCAGCTTCCCTGGTGCAAGGTGGAGCTCAAGGCCCATCTCTCCTGCCCGGGACAGGTGTGATACAGCCTCTCTGAGCCATTTCCACAGTAGCAAGAAGGGGGTTGGGCTGGAAAGTTAGCAGTCTCTGATAGCTATTGGCCTCCTGGCATTGGTAGCCCCGTGGTGATCTTGGAAAATCATGGGTAATGTCCTCTGGGAGCAGCATTTCCAGAGATCCTCAAAGGGCAACAGTGATATTGAGTGACCAGTAGCTGAGTGCCAGCCTCTGCTGATCAAGAAGTAGCAGGAAGACAAGCCCTCCATCAGTGGCCCTGGAGTGCCGTGAGGATAGAAACATCCAAGAGGCTCAGAACAGAGGGCATGTGCTAACTCTGCTGTCATAGTGGGACATCAGCAGACCTTGAGGCATGGTTGTGGCTCAAGCCACAGTGTGAGAGGCAGGTGTTCTGAAGGCCACGTTTAGTCAGTACAGCTGCCAGTGTCATGAGGGTGGCACTGGAGCATTCTGTCTTGGGTACACCCTCATAGGTTGAGGACCTCAGCCTTGTATAAAGCTGTGTGGGCACAAGCACCTGGCCAGCAGCTCCTCTTCAGGCTGTGCCTGTTCAGTCACCCTCACCCCCGAGGAGGCCCCATCCGCCTTTGGGTGAGCCTGAGTTCCCATACCCATGGGCAGGCACCTGGCCATCCCTGGCATTCTGGGCCAGCCGAGCCTACTGTCTCTTGCAGGCATGGGGCCACAGCACACCATGCAGACCGCCGAGCGACTCTACACACAAGGCTACATCAGCTACCCGCGGACCGAGACCACCCACTACCCTGAGAACTTTGACCTGAAGGGCCCTCTGCGGCAACAGGCCAATCACCCCTACTGGGCTGACACAGTAAGCAGAGCTGGGCCCTGGCCCACCCCACCTGTTGCCAAGGCCTTGGCACCCAGCTCAGGCACTGACCAAATCCAGAACTGGCAGTGGCTCCGTCTGGGTGGAAAGGCAACCAAGTCCAGACTGACTGTGCTTCCTCTTCTGTCCCTCAGGTGAAGCAGTTGTTAGCAGAAGGTATCAACCGCCCACGGAAAGGTCATGACGCTGGCGACCATCCCCCCATCACTCCCATGAAGTCTGCCACAGAGGCTGAACTAGGTATCGGCTGTACTTCTACCATTCTCACATTCACACACTCACATGTGTACACACACACACACACACACACACACACACTCACACACACTTCAAGTTTCCTAGGAAGGAATGGGGAGAAGCTGCATGGTGCCAGGCCCCGTTGGCAGTGTGGGGATCCCCCCTGTCCCCACCTGCCCCCGGCTGTGGCAAAGAGGATATGTAAAAGTCATTCCCCCTCATCATGGGACAGGACAGGACTGAAGTGGTGATGGCAAGTGTGTGATGGTGTCCCTTAGTGCAGTGTTCAGACAGCTGCTCATGGGAGGTCCTATACACCAGAGAACGCTAGGCAGGAGGGTAAGGAGAGTGGGCAGGTGGCTGTGGACAGAATGGAATGAGACTAAGTGACAGGCTCAATCATGGGGCATACCTGCTACTTCCCACCTCAAAAAGGTGATGCTGGTGTGCTGCAGGGAGGAGGCAGAGGAAAGGGAGAGCCATGCAGGGGGAGACAGGAGCTGCTTGTGCACAGCCCCAGTTTGAAGTGATGGTGGCCTGTCACCAGACAAGGACAGGCCGGGCAGCTGAAGAGCAGTCCCACCTGGAAATAGGGTGGAAGGTGGGAGCCAAGGCCGTGAAGGAACCACCAGGGTGCGAGACTTGCTTTCCCAGCTATGCATTTGCTCCTTTCTCGGGCTTTGGAACAGGTCAGCCTGGGCTTGAGTAGGAATGCCAGGGGATCCTTAGAGCCAAAGTCCCTGGCCAATGACCAGCATCTGTGCCTGTTGCAGGGAGCGAGGCATGGCGGCTCTATGAGTACATCACCAGGCACTTCATCGCCACGGTGAGCTATGACTGCAAGTACCTCCAGAGCACCATTTCCTTTAGGATCGGGACTGAGCACTTTACCTGCACAGGGAAGACTGTCATCTCACCAGGTAAAACTGGGGCCCAGCTGTGCTCCTTTCCTGACTGCCACAGACACGCATTGTTCTTCAGTGGACCAAAGGATGGGATGCCCAGGGTCTCAGGCAGTGCCCTGTCTCTCCAGGCTTCACAGAGATCATGCCCTGGCAGAGCGTGCCCCTGGAGGAGAGCCTGCCTACCTGCCAGAGGGGTGACACCTTCCCTGTGGGCGAGGTGAAGATGCTAGAGAAGCAGACAAGTCCGCCCGACTACTTGACGGAGGCTGAGCTCATCACGCTCATGGAGAAGCACGGCATCGGTGGGTGTGCCTGCCCACCTGCCTACCTGCCTGCCCAGAACCCAGGCCTGAGAGTTCCTATTCCAGGACTGGGGCCTGGGAATCAGTACTTCCAGAGCTACCTGGTGACCTTCCATGCCTAGCACATGATGAATGGGGCCCAGGGTGTGGCCAGCTGAGCCGGACAGGGTGGCAGGGGCAGCACCTTGCCAAGGCGTCCATGTCAGGACCTGGCCTGGCCTGGCCTGTAAAGGCTGAGATGTGCCCTCATGTGCACTAACAGCCAGGAGGCCAAATGGCTCATTTACAGGAAAAACAAGTCACATCAGAGTCCTGAGTCCACACAGCCAACCTAGGATTGTCCTGGAATCAGACGACAGGAAAACCAAATTTACAGGCACCGCTTCCCTGTAAGGGGAGCAGAGAGCCCGACCAGGGCCAGAAGCTCCTGCACAATAACCAGGTTTCCAAGTGAGAATGGGCAGCCCAGGGCAGTTTGCTGGCTCAGAAGTGTAGTCACTGATGCACACTCCTCACAGGCAAGATGGTCTCACCCAGCCCCCAGAGCTGGGGGCTGTGACCCATGTACTTACACACTTGGGACTGGCCTCACTGCTGGGGCCTTCTCCCCAGGCAGTGCTCGCTCTGGGGGGACACTGCCTGGTCCCTGGTGTGCTGTCCTGGCTGATCAGCCCTCGCCCAGGTGACAGGCTGTGGAGGTCATGGGACAGTCTAGGTCGCGACACCTGGGTTTGACGGCTGGGGAGCAGCTCACCTGAGCCTGGAGTCCTGGTGACAGCAGTGACCTCAGCAGCAGAACTGTGCCTGTTTCCAGGGGTCTGGGGGCCTGCGGTGGGTCCTGCCATGGTGGTCCTTGGCCTTCTGTGCAGTGTGGGCACTGCTCCCCCAGCATCCTCTGCCCCTTCTCATTGAGGGGACATCCATGGCTTCTGGAAACTCTACACTAGACAGTAGCCCAGACGCCATGACCTAATTGAATTTGCAGTGGTGAAGCAGTTGCAGTGAGATAGCAATTAGGGGTGGCTCTATCAATTGGGACCCCCCAGGACTATAAAAGGGCCTGTGAAAGCCCCTTGGATGGGTGACAATGCAGCAGGGAGCTGCAGTGAGCCCATAGCCCCACGGGGCCTGGCAGATACAAACAGCAACAGGCACAGCACCACCCAGAGCCCACCACACGTCCTGGTCCCAGCCTCATCCAGTGACTGGGACCTCTCAGGCTCCTTAGCACAGGGGAACACTGATGGCACTACCTGGCCATACCAGTACCTTGGGGAGGTATGTCCTAGAACCAGAAGTGTGCCCTGGGGACTGATCACCAGGAAGTGTGCAAAGCATGGCAAGCTTTAGAGGACAATTTGGCAGTGAGCATGTAAGCTCCATGTTCAGGGAGCTGAGGCTCTTGCTCCGGAATGGGGTGGGCACCACAGGATGGGGACAAGAGGCCAAGGAGTCACACCATATGTGAAGAGCAGGTAGAATGATTGCTCTGTGACCTTGGCAGTTCTTTAACCTCTCTGAGTCTCTGTAGAGAGGGAATAAGCACCTGGCACTGGGAGCACTGTCCTTAGGTTCACAGGATGGTACATGAATCGCACATGGCGTACCTGGCACAGTGCTGGCTAGGAGCAGCACAGGAGAAGCTGAGAACCAGGGACTCATGACAGGTGGGGGTGAAGGGGAGCCCACAGTCTGATGGGGAGTGTTGGGCAGGCTGATGGATACCAGGGCCTTGCTGTGCATTGCAGGGACAGACGCTAGCATCCCTGTGCACATCAATAACATCTGCCAGCGCAACTACGTTGTTGTGGAGAGTGGGCGCCGGCTCAAGCCCACCAACCTTGGCATTGTCCTGGTGCACGGCTACTACAAGATCGGTGAGTCCAGCTGGCGGGCGCTCCTTGGTGCTGTCGCCTCCAGCAAGCCCTGCAATGAGCCCCCAGCTCCCGCTGTAAAGGTGCTACACCAGCAGCCCCAGAACCTGCCCTAGCAGAGGCTTGGTGTGGTGGGTCATGAACAGACAAGTGCCAAGGATCCAAAAGGCGAAGCGAGGGCTCATTCTTACAGACCATCTCCTGCCTGGGTCCTCGCTGTGGTACTGTTTGCTCAGTCCCCATGAGGTCCAAGGAGCATAGACATGGCCTGAGGACTGCCAAGAGCACCTCTGCGATAAACCCTAGAGACACGTTCCTGACACCTCCACACAGGGTTTTCTGGGCTGAAGATCAGGAAAAACCTGGGGTGTGGGAGCCATCCTGGTGCCCTTGAACTCCTGGGGGCTGCAGCCATGGCCCTTTGGGTTTGAGTGCTCATTGCAGCATCCCCCACAACGTGCAGATGCAGAGCTAGTGCTCCCCACCATCCGCAGTGCTGTGGAGAAGCAATTGAACCTGATTGCACAGGGCAAGGCCGACTACCGCCAGGTCCTGGGCCACACCCTGGATGTCTTCAAGAGGAAGTTCCACTACTTTGTTGACTCCATCGCTGGTAAGTCTGCCTCTGCCCTGCCCCTAGGTCAGGGCCACCACCACTCGGGGCACCAAGGGCCCCCATGGAGACCAGCCCCAAGATGTAGGCTCTAGGCTTTAGGCTTCTGTTGGGAGGATGGGAGGATGATGGGTCCCCACTGGGCTATTGTTAGGATTAAGGAGCCAGTATATTAACACCACCCGCTGCAACTCTGCCACTCCCATTACTGACTTGGAAATCCCACCACCCTCAGGGCGGGAGATGCATTCACTCACAGATCCTCTACCTCCTGTGGTAGCCTCCCCACCAGCCCTCTGGCTACAACGTCCTCTTGTTAGGGAGGTGGTCTGCCAGTGCCTGGAGGATGTGACTCCTGTACTGCTTGCTTTCAGGCATGGATGAGTTGATGGAGGTGTCCTTTTCACCCCTGGCAGCCACAGGCAAGCCCCTCTCCCGCTGCGGGAAGTGCCACCGGTTCATGAAGTACATCCAGGTAGGTGGCGGGGAAGGGCTGTGACTGCCCCTCTGGACTGCAGCACTCTTGTGCGCAGACTCAGGCAAGTCTTGCACCACTTATCCTCAGTCATACAGGAATACGAGTATATTCTTTGTCCCAGCTGTCATGCAAGAGTGACTGAGAGGCCTAGAGTAGCCTTGCCAACAAACACCTAGTGTTCCTCTGACCCCAGGAACCCATAAGCTGTTAGGCCATTTAAACGCATGTCCATTGTTTCCTAACAAAACATTCCTTGCTATCATGGTGTTAACATACATGCCAGGATTTTAGAACTTCCTTTCTTCATGTGTGGAGCTTGTCCTAAGACTCATGGCCGGGGTCCTTGACTGAGAGTTTCTTGCCTGGCAACTTATATATTATGCATTATGTGTATTATATTCTGTACAGGTATTAAATATGTACTATGTATTACACATTATATATTATGTAAGCATATAAGTATAATGTATTATGTGTTACGTGTTACATATTATGTATTTCATAGGCCTTGTATATTATGTATTACATGCTGTGTATTACATATTATATGATACATAGCCTGTATTATGGGGAGAATGAGGAGCAGGAGAGTTGGTGGCCCTAGTGACCCTGTGCCTCTCCCCTGGCATTGCTGCAGGCCAAGCCAAGCCGCCTACACTGCTCCCACTGTGACGAGACCTACACCCTCCCCCAGAACGGCACCATCAAGCTCTACAAGGAGCTCCGGTGCCCTCTGGACGACTTCGAGCTGGTCCTATGGTCATCAGGCTCTCGGGGCAAGAGCTACCCGCTGTGCCCCTATTGCTACAACCACCCGCCCTTCCGGGACATGAAGAAAGGTGAGCACCTTGTCCCTGGGCTTCAGCTGTTGCCTCCCAAGCGGGGCGGCCCTCCTCCCCCTGGGTATCTGTGGTCTCCATGCAGCACCAGCCCTCGCCAGACAGTGTGCTAGACTCTGAGAAGATCCCTCCCCTGGCCCTTCCTGTGCTACTGGTGCTAAGATAGGAGACCCAGGGTGTCCTTGGGCACTGTCCAGGTGTCAGCCAGCCTGTCTGCCACTCTCTGTCCAGTCATAATCGGGCAGGTGACTGTAGTCAGGTCACTTGGAATCTGGACAGTAGGCATGCTGCACCCCCTCCTGGGCTGGGGTGAGTGAGAAGACACAGCAGGTGGGGGTGTGCCCTCAAGTAGTGTCTACTGCTGTTCTCCATCCTTGTGCTTATTACTGAAGAAAGGAGAGTGTATCCAAGTACCGCTGAGAGACTGAGCCAAGAGTCTGACAGGGTCCCAGGGCTCAGAGTGCTCTCCCTTGGCTGTGCTGTCTCCTTTACACCCTGATAGTTGTGCTGTTATCACCCCCATAGGAACAGAAATGAGGTACAGCAGGAGTGAGGCATCACTCGCATTCCCAGGGGGCCTGGGGATCCCTCGGGGGTCTCATTTTACCCCTCCTGATTCAAGCCTCTCCCCTGGGGCAGGCACAGTCTACATTTGGGCTGCCAGGGACACTTGAGGCCCATCACTGCCCCCCAGCAACTTCTAGTGCATCTAATGGACCCATGTGGCCCTCTGGAAGGAGGGCCACTCAGAGCTGCCTGAAACAGGCTATAGAATCGAAGCGAAGGGTGGGTGGATTTGGCTGGAGACCACCAAATAGGCCTTCTGGAAATGATGTGAGCCCAGAGAGAGAGTGCCTTAAAGGGTGAGGAGGTTTCAGATAAGCAGAGAATGGGGGGTTCCAGAGCTGAGGACTAATGCGTCCAAGGCCAAGAGGAGAACTTTCTGCTGCAACGAGGAACCCTTGACTGGGGCACTGAGAGGCCCTGGGCGTGGGGTGGGGCTACAGCAGGGGCAGACGGGCAGCTATGCCTCATGGGCTGCCCTCTCTCCACCAGGCATGGGCTGCAATGAGTGCACGCACCCCACCTGCCAGCACTCCCTGAACATGCTGGGCATCGGCCAGTGCGTGGAGTGTGAGAGTGGGGTACTGGTGCTGGACCCCACCTCGGGCCCCAAGTGGAAAATGGCCTGCAACAAGTGCAATGTGGTGGCGCACTGCTTCGAGAACGCCCACCGCGTCCGGGTGTCCCCTGACACCTGCAGCTCCTGTGAGGCTGCCCTGCTCGACGTGGACTTCAACAAGGCCAAGTCCCCACTCCCGGGCGACGAAACACAGCACACAGGCTGCATCTTCTGTGACCCAGTCTTCCAGGAGTTGGTGGAGCTGAAGCATGCAGCCTCCTGCCACCCCATGCACCGAGGCGGGCCAGGGAGGAGGCAGGGCCGAGGGCGGGCCCGGGGCCGGCGGCCTGCAGGAAAGCCTAGTACCCGGCGGCCGAAGGACAAGATGTCAGCCCTGGCTGCCTACTTCGTATGACGGCCCCACCGTCTTGTCCAGGCTCCAGGCAGTTGTCCTTTGGGCTATGGAAATCATTAAAACACATTTTGTCTTCTCCAGAGCAAATGTAAGACCTTTTGATGGTGTCAGAGGGTTACTGTGTTCTCCACACCCATTTCCTATTGCCCCTCCTGTCCCTGTCCTCTTGCTTCTGCACACACCCCTTAGTGCCTGCAGGGAGACCACTAAGTGTGGAAATAGTAGCTGTGTCCCTATGCCCATCAGGAAAGAGGGCACGAACAGCCAGGCAGGTGTCGCAGGAAGAAAGCCTGGTGGAGGAGCTGGGGCTTGGAGAAGTGCTCTTTGGACCTGGCTGTCACTGCAGCCCGCTGCTCGGGTGCAGATGCCATGCTTGCTGCTCAACAGCTCTCAGCAGGTCTGTGTGCGGCGCCTCAGGCGACCCTGACAGCCTTCTGGGGCCTGTTCTGAGTCTTATTCTCAAACAAGCCCTTATTGTCTTAAGAGATGGAGCCAGTAACTTACAGGGAGGAACTAGGCTGGGGTGCCATGGTGAGCCTTTCACAAACAAGGTTTAGAAAATAGCTCTTAAGACGCAGCACCCTGTGGTGGCTGAGTACAAGCTGTGGGCTGTGTGTCCACTTGCTGTCCTTCCCAAGTTCCTGGGGAGGAGCACCACGTTAGACAACCACATGTTCTCTGAGCTTTGGAAGCCGCCCCCGGCCATATGGCAATAGAGCTCAGTAACACAGCTTTCTGGGCTGTTCAGTGGAACACTTGCACATTCAGAAATGTTGCACACACAGACCTCCTATCTTGACAGATTAACAATTCACACTAGAACATACAAGGGGTGGTCAAGGAATTTGTGGAATGAAGGAAGGTTAAAAAAATTATTTTTCCTTTTAGTATATTCACCCTTAATCCTAATACACTTTTCATATTTTTCAATAAGTTTATTTATGAGTATACCCTTGGAAAAAATGTTTTCTTTTGCCCTCAAAATATGCTGAAATTGCAGCTTTAACCTCTTCATTGTCACTAAGTTTCTTCCCTGTAAGCTATTTTTTTCATATTTCAGAACAACGATAGGGAGGGTGGTTTAACGTTTGAAAGCCACAGTCAGGAAGAACAGCCAACACAACAGTGCTCTTGTGCACAGGCGCGTTTTGCAAAAGTAGCACCCCTTTGGTCCGTTTTTTGTGGGCCTCTATGATATCAGAAAAATGGCCCCCA